>CANXYC011650121.1:0-17006 GCA_948193065.1 Aleurites moluccanus
AGCATTTTCGTAATTAATTGGGTTATATTTGATTGTTGCATATCATTTAGGTTGTCATTTGGGTTCTACGCGGTACTGGTCGCTTATGCATCACCCGTACCCTAGGACCGTCACGACTTCCGAGTTAGGTCGTGACACCAACCAAAAGTAGATAGAAAATTGAAGAAGGAATAAGATTAATGGAGAGAAACTAGAAGGAATTTGGTATTCAAGCTATTTGGTGGAACTAAAGAAGAAGGAATTTAGTGGTATAAGTTTAACATAAATTTTCTAAACTTCAATTTTTAGTTTAATTTAAGAGTTTTATTGATTGATTTAGTAAATATTTGAGTTATTTGAGTTAAAGAGATTGAAGATGAGCTAGGGTTTAAGTAAATTCTGAAAACTATTTTAAGGCAGTAACTTATAGGTATTAATCCGAAATCTTAATGACTAAATTTGATGATGGCCAAAATATAAAAGTTGTAGATAAATATGTTAATTAGTTTTCTGTAAAAGAAAATTATAAAATTCAAAGTGAAGAAAAAGTTATTGATTGATGTTCATTATTGGACAATATTTTTACTTACCCTATATATGGGACCATTGATAGTACTACTCTCCCGATGGGGTAGATGTTTGTTCATCGGGCATTGTGCACAGTGTATTGTATTGGAGACCCTATCTAGAAGGGGATTAAGGTCCTAGACCTATAGTCTGATCAACTGTATGACTATTGATATACTATTTAATTGTAGCCTCTGTCTATTGTTCATTGGATTTTGCTAACTATCATGGATATAAAACATTTGGTTCACAGTCTTTTCTTGCAAGTGACTAATGTTATTGATTATATGATTGTTCCTATTGAACTATATTGTACTTGAAACTTGATATTGAATTCCATTGGAAACCTTGTTTCTTAGCATTGATATTACTATCCAGGAATATTGTAATTTGTTATGGAATGACCTTTCTTGTGAGCACCTAGCCTCACTAGTAAGGGAATATATATGTTATTCACTGAGATTCATCTCACCCCATTGTGGTTTATCCTTTTCAGGGTTTGATAGCTAGCGACGATTCATTTCTTCTCTCTTCCTTCAGGAGTGGAATTTTCCTTATCTATGTAATGACTCCTTATTTGTATTTATGGATCTTTCTATAGTAGCTCCATGATATGTAATAATGAATTTAGTAATGACAATGTAAAATGAAGCTATGTTAGTGAGATGTAATTACTACACTATATATGCAGTGTAAAGTATTGGATTGAGGAAAATGATAATAAATGTGGCATGTATATTGTAGTATGGGCTGAGTATAGGAATAGAAGTGTTGATTTGTACAGGTTATATTAATGTTGGTTATGAAGAGAGGGACTTTGGGTCCTGGGTACTAGATTGTAAAAATAAAGTAGTTATGACAAATTTTCTGTAGAAATGTAGAATGGTGTTCTACAGGTTTAGGTGGCCTTATGCTTTCCCCATACCCTAGGACTGTCATATCTCCTAGAATGGGGGATGTGACAATTTTTACTATATAATAAATATGACACTCAATTAAATTGTAATTCCCAGTGCTTGGAATGTTAGAGTAGATATGTGTTTGTTTAGGTTTGTTTGATAAATGTTAGCATGTGTATGTTTATATATACATAGTAGAAAATCTAAAATGTTATGTTGAGTATAGATTACTCCTAGAATAATTATATGTTGAGAGATGATAAGTTATGACTGATTTTGAGGTGTTAAACATATGTATGTATAAGTTGATTGAGTTTAGACAAGTTAGAATAGAGAAAATATAAGAATTCCCTACCATCAGATATTCAAGGGGGTGAAGATATCTTTCACCACCTTGAAGATAGTTTTCACGGGAGTGAAAGATCTTCACCACCGTGAGAATATTTTCTATGTAATTTTTCATTTTTCTAAGAAATTGACTTTTACGAGCGTGAATGCTCTATTCACGGGTGTGAAGCCTCGAGTCTATATAAGCCTAAACCCATTTCTTTCATTTTCCAGTTCACCCATTTCGTTCTTCTTCCTCTCTTTCTTCATAAATACACTTCACTCACCCATAAATTCATTAAATTTTCTTCTCAAACACTTATTTCATCTCCATTAACACAAGAATCAAGAATCAAACCTTCAAGAACTTCAAGAATTCAAATTTATCAAAAATCTCCATTCTAGGGTTTCAAGGTAATTTTTCTCAAACTCATTTCTAAGTTCAAGTTAAGTTAATCTATGGCTAGAATAGATGATTATAAGTTATGTATAGATGTTTATGAGCCTTAAATAACATTTACTATGGATTACATGAAATGTCCAAGGATTTAGGATTTTAGGTGAATAGAAGCTATTCATCCCAATCTTTAATGTTCTTCTAAGAGATGTTAAAATGGATGTTAGGAAGCATAATAGGACTTCTCAAGATGATTAAATCATAAGGACTACAACTATATGATCACAAATGATAGAAACCCTAATTTGTGAATATTGGGATTTTGATTTAGGAATGGAAAGCGCAAGAGACTAAGGAATAATTCATGCTTCTCATACTATAAGAGAGAATATTTTGCAAGGAATTACTTTGAGATAAGTATGAACTATGTTAATGTATATTGCTATCCATTAATTGTGTTTACTACTCTTCTCTTGCTTAATGTAATTTTTCTTAAATTCATTGCTGATGAATCTAAACCTATAAATTCATAATTGCAAACTATAAATTGTTGAGACCCTCCTAAATAAGCCAATTACATGAATGACTTAGTTGTTGTCTTTCTTGGACCAAGATTATTATATACCTATTTATGTGATTAAATAACTATATGTAAATATTTGATGATAGTATTGTGACAACTATGTTTCTTGATAATATGTCTAAGCTATATAATCCATGACCCACATGTAAATAGAATGCTCTTCCTAATGAGAGTTAATTAATTGGTCTAATGTGCACATCAGGAACCCAGCTGACAGGGTTTTAGTCAGTGTCCCTCCTAGTTGGGGACTAAAAACACTAGGCATGTGCCCGCACAAGCACATGGAGATGTTAAGGTGACAAGGTGTACCAGTAAGCTTATATTTCATGTTATGATCTATTCTGAGTTCTATTTCATGATATGATTTATAGTGCCATTCCTTGTGGGCACTCACATGTTAAGGAAACCATGATTGTTCATGTTATGATTCCTTGTGCCATGATTATAATAATCTCTTTCCTTATGATATTCCAAAAGTATATTGAATATATGTTCAAGTTCATACTTATCCTCTATATCTTTATGATACTTGTAAGCATTAGTATAGTTTATATCTTACTGAGTTGAAGGCTCACTCCTCTTCTGTGGATTACAGGTATTAGATTAGCCTGCAAGGGAGTTAATATTGAAGACAGAGCTTCTTGATCCTTTCTCCACAAGAAGACTCTTTATGTAAAAATTTTGTCTATTATGTTGCAATTAAGTATATAATTATATATATTTATGTATTGAGAAGTTATTCTTAGAGCTTCGTAGTGATGTTTGGAAATACTATTATAATAGTTGCTGGAAAACATGCTTCTAAAGTTTCCCTTACAACTTGTTGAGTTTAAATAGGAAAGCCTATAATAACATGATAGAATAAGATAACATAATGATGATATAGGTATGATATGAGCATGTGATGTACTTGAAATTCAAATTGTGTTGCATTTTACGGGTTTATGGTAGCCTTATGCCTACCCTTGCCTTAGGACCGTCACACCGCTGGAGTTGGGGTGACATAAATATTCTATCACAAAATATTTAATTTTTTATAATAATGGTATAAATTTGGTGACAAAAGTTTGAATAATCAATGACGTAATTTGTGCCATCAAAAGTGAAATAATAAAATGATGTCTGTATTTTTGTCACTTAGCAATAAAAATACAGTGACAAAACATATTTTATCATTTAAAGTTCAATTTTTGGTGATGATATTATTAGTTTGGTCTAAAAAATTCATATAAAATATGACATATTTTGTGTCATAAAAAATAAAATAATTTAATAATATTTATATTTTTGTCGCTAAATTATCAAAATATAGTAACAAGTGAAAATTTCATCATTTAACATTCAATATCTAGTGATGATATTCTTAATTACGTGACATAATATCACACAAATGCTTATGAAATTTGCATCATAAAAAGCTATACAATATAATGATAATTATAATTTTGTTATCGAAGTGTAATCTTTAGTGACGATATCATATATTATATGATAAAATTTTGACACAAATAATGACAATATCGGCGTCACAAAAATTCATAGTTTATATGACAACGAATTTTTTCGTCATCTAAAATAAAACATTTAGTGATGAATTCAAAATTTGTCATTGAATACTTTATGCTATGGGTTATGATGATGTCATTGTGACAAAATATTATTGTTGTCACGTCTCAGTTTGGGAACATAATGATTCTAGAATGTAGAAATAGTCAATGGCTACCAAAATCGGTAAACCCCCTGTTACATCACATTAACTTAACTTATGTGTCACGACCCAACCTTGGAGCCGCGACGGTCCTAGGGTACGGGTGTTGCCTAAACTACCAGTACCACGAAGAACCCAATTATCTATATGATATGGCAAGCAATTCATATAATCAACTCAAATATAGCTTAATTTTTCTACAGAAATTTCGACAGCATCTCCTCTAATATGAGACTATACCCTGCTGTAAAAAATGAAAACAACGCTCCCAATATCAATTTATTATCAACCTCCATCTCAACCTCCAATATCAACTCAACATATATATATATATATATATATATATATCAAACTATATACATCCATAGCATAGTTTATATGTATAACTAAAAGAAATACAAGCACACATATAAATGTCACTCCTTATATTACAGTATCATGGAATCTCTAATAATGTATAAATATTTACATATACAATTTAATACTCGAGTATTACATGTTAAAAGTAGCAAAATTCCAAAGCGAGGATAGAAAGTGCCAATGGAATTCGATTCTCACTGCAGCCCTAAAGAACAATGACAACTACGAGGGTGAGTATAAAAATACTCAGTGAATCTATATATATATAAATGCAGTAAATGTTCATAATACCATGATCGATCACAAATGACTTGTAGAATAATATAAGATGACAAATAAAGGGTGAAACGGGTTTCCATATGAATATTGTCAACTTTCATATGATATAACAGGATTGGGTCCAATGAAAAGTGCAATCGTACTGTAATAGCACAATCATGCATAATCCAATATACGTAAGGGAGATCACTCCTTACAGCTAGAGAATATGACACCCTCCCTAGCAAGGGTCCAATGAATACTAGTGTGCACACGATCGATAGAATTACCCGCTACACCATCGAGGTAGCCCTGTTATAATACCATAAGGGTGTGTCTCTATAGAACAATAAAAATAGCATAAATACAACTCATATAGGAGTGGAATAATCCAATATATATCCATAATGAATAATAAAACAAATTTAGGTCAAGTGATAAAAATAGCCGACGGGGCCCAATTGCACTGTTGCAATTGGCACTTGCCGTTACGGGTCAGTTTTGGGATTTTTGAGTAGTTTCTGGTTAACTATGCTATCAGTGGATTCAGGTGGACCATGAGGTACCATTTTAAAGTTTAGAGAAAAACTAAATGATTGGTCCAAGTGGGGGGGTTCAATTGGCTTTTTAGGTTTTATTTTATGACCAATCAAAGTTTAGGTCGATTTAAGTTGTTTCGGTGGACTTATTTCGGGCTAAAAATGCGTTGTAGGTATTTTAGGATATTAAGTGCTGGTTTATCATTCCAATGACATTTTATAAGATATATGATGCAAATTATGCATGATTATACATATAGACTCACCTTTTATGCAAACTGTTCACTTTACCCCCCAAAGCACTGCTCATAAGCCCTAATTGGCCCGTCGCTCGACACTCCCAGCTGGAGTACTCGACGGTTCACCTATTTCTAAATATAACACTCCTGTAAGACATGAAAATATTACAAAACACATTATTCACATCAAAATACATTAAGCATACACAATATACACCATAGACATCGCATTACACGATTAATACTTTTTCCAATCCTTTATGCATCAAACACATTTCTATCACCACAGTTGACTTACATTTCATATATTCATTACTGTTATGCCAAGTTAAGAACTTATATACACTAAGTTCAATATTCCATATCAAACATACACCTAATTCTAAGTTTACCTTCCAAGTACTTATATCAAACACCATTTCCATATCTAAACTCATACATTTGCATTACATACACCATTAATCCATATTCAAACCCTTCCTTCCTAAATGCTTCAACCTAACTCATTGAACCTATAAACTCAATATGATTCGTCCTAGATGGAAGTTCTTCCATTCCTTCATTTTTCAACACCAATCATTCAAACAACATAAATACATATCGAATGCATAACATTCAAGCATTCAAACCTATTAAATACCAAAGCATCATCTCATTTCTTAAGCACCATACATTCGGCCAACTTAGAAAACTAACCAAATAGATTTCTTTTCATCAAATGGCTACTAATTCATTACAAATACATCAAATACAACACATTTGAACCAAAACTCCATCAAAATAACACATTTGAATCTTACATTTTCCAAGTTAGGGTTTCCTTCCAACTTTTGATTTTTGTTTCAACCTAAACACATATTTGATACTAATTACTATCAAAGAATATCTTAAGATCAAAATTAAACCAAAAGAACCAAAAGAATGGTAAAATCACTTACTTCTTCAATAGTTCTTTGAAATCTTCAAAGCTTTGAGTTATCAACTTTTCTTGATTTTTCATTGATTCTAAGGTTATAATTGTGTTTATAATGATGGAATTAGCTAGTTTAAATCAAGAAATGAAAGAAAATAACTAGGTTTGATGAAGAACAATGGTGGCCGAAAGTTACGTAAGGAAGAAAGAGAAAACTTGAATGGAAAATGGCTAAGGAAGAAGAAGAGGTGGGAAAAATCCATCTAAATATCAAGTTGATGATTTTATACATTGATCCTATAGTAAAAATTATGCAACCTAGCTTATTAACCATTCAATTCTTGATCTTTTCATCCAATGGTTTGATTTAAGTTAACCTAAAATGATACTATACACTTGCATACACCATATAAGTCCATATTCCTTAGGAAAAGACTATACTACCCCTAGTTCGAATTGGATCCCTATCCGATTAACTTTTCTCGAAATTATTTTCTACCGACTTTAATCTTCCAACAGTAATTCATTTGACTATTATACCTCTATTTTCATGTCCTTATTTTCTCTTTTACCATATAATGTTAATTTCCACTAAACACTCAAAGGGTGTGAAATGACCATTTTACCCCTAGTTCACCAAAAACTCAATTTTACCCGATTGCTTCCTAACAACCTTTAAATCCCCTCTATTCATACAAACACATAATATAACATCCATACATGTCAAATTCAAGCATGCACATATAATGAATCACAACATTCAAATCAAGTCAAAAGTTCTAAGGTTGCCCTTTGTTGTTCAAGTTCTAGGTTCTTGACTAAGGTGTTACATTATGTCAATTTATGTATTCAAAAACAATTATTTATCATTTACATTCCATTTTCGACTTATGATCATATCAATTCATCATATCATAACTTGTATCTGTTATAAATTATTGTATACATTAGGTTTACTTAAGTAATATATCTAAATACATAACTATGGAGAAGCTAGAATATTATAGACATAACTTGTCTTTACAAAAATGCAGCCGATTCCACGGAGGAAGAAAGTCTGGGAACCATCCTTACTTCTGATCTGAAAATGTTAAACCACTAATAAAATGAGTATAAATTTAATTAGTGAGTTCAATATACAATATAATAAATTTGGGTTCATGTAACACTTCAGTTAAAGCTTAGAACCTGAACCATAAAGGGCAAACCTAGAAGGTTCTTCCTTTATTTGAAAGTTATGTATTATTACATATTTATATTTGAATTGATTATATATGCATATTTTAGGAAGTATTATACGTATAAAAGTGTTTTAATGGCTGTTAGGAAGAAATCAGGAAAAATTGAATTTTTGGTGAACTGGGGACAAAATGGTCATTTCACACCCCTTCGAGTTTTATGGAAATTAACATGATATTTAAAGGTAGAAAAGAATATTAAGACATGAAAATGATGATATTATATTTATTTGAAGATTTGTTGGAAAATTAAACCCGATAAAAGATAAGTCCGGGTAAAGCTGCTTGGATAAGGATCAAATTTGAACTAAAGGCAATTTAGTCTCTTCCTTTGAAATATGAACTTATATGATGTATGCAAGCTTATGGTATCAATTTAGGCTTACCTAAATCAAACCATTGGATGAAATGATGAAGAAATGGATGGTTGGATGGCTAGGTTTCACCATTTTTATCATAAGCTTAATGTATTTGATCATGCCATTGATATTTATTAGATTTTTTCCACCTCCATCTTCTTCCTTAGCCATTTCCCATTCAAATTTTTCTCTTTCCTCTTCATCCATGGTTCGTCCACCATTGTCCACCACCAAAGCTTGTTGTTTTCTTCCATTTTTTGATAGAAACCAACTAATTCCACTATTATAAACACAAATATAGCTTTAGATTCTAGGAAAAACAAGAAAAAACAAAAAATCAAAGCTTGGAAGTTTTTGAAGAACATTTGGCAAGTAAGAGATTTTACCATTCTTTTTGTTTAATTATGTTCTTAAGATGTTCAGTGATGTTATTTAGTATCAAAAATGAGTTTTGGTTAGAAGAAAAATTAAAAGTTGGAATGCAATCCTAATAGGAAGAAATATGAATCAAAGTATGATTTTGATGGATGTTTTTATTCAAATGATGTGTATTTGATGTGTTTAAAATTAATTAGTGGTTATTTGATGGAAACAAATTCATTTGAATGACGAACAAGCTTGGCCGAATGTGATGATGATGAAATGATGGTTTGATGTTTGATGTTTGATAGGTTTAAATGATAGAATGGTATGAATTTGATGTGTATGTGATGAATTGATGGTTAATTGATGAAAAGAAATCCATTTGGAGGAATTTCTTACTTGGTCGAATCATGTAAGCTTGAATGGTGGTTTGGTGCTTTGATGTTTAATAGGTTTATATGGATGAATGTTATGTATATATATGTTGTATGATTGATTGGTGTTGAAAAATGGATGAATGGAATGATTTTCATTTAGGTGGAACCATATGGACTTTGTTAGTTTAATATGTTAGGCTAATGCAATTAGGAAAGTAAGGTTTGAATATAATTTAATAGTGTAAATGTTGTAAATGTATAAGTTCAAAAATGGAAATATTGATTGATATAAGTACTTATAAAGCATATTCAGAAATTGGTGTATGTTTGATATGATAAGATGAACTAAGTGTTTATAAGTTCTTAATTTGGCATTATAGTGATGAACATGTGAAACATGAATGAAATATGGTGATAGAATTGCATTTGATGCATAAAGGAATGGAAAGTGTCAATTGTGTAATATAGGGCCTATGGTGTATAGTATATGCTTTATGTATGTTGATGTGCTTTGATATGTGTTTTGATGTGGAATGTATTGAGTATAAGTCTTACCGGAGTGATTTAATCAATATAGGAGAATCTTCCCGAGCTAGAGCCGCTGACGGCGAGTCACGGGTTGGCTAGGCCTGTTGGGAAATTCTGGGAGTTTTGTTTGAGGTGAGTCTATATATATGAATCATGCATTATTCATTCATAAGTCATGCATTTATGCATATGAAATGATATCCTTGCTTGAAAACCATTAATGATCCACTTTTGGGCAGTTTTGCTAAAAAGACCTAAAACAGAGCTGCCGAAATGTTTGAAACTGACTTAAACTTTGATTCTGTATAAAATTTATTCTGAATGGCTTTTTGATATCAAATCAATCCTAATTGCTTATTATATACATATATTTATGATTTGTATAAATAAATTGCTATAGAAATATTGATTTCAAAGAAAACCAAGAAGTGCCTGAAAAATAAAAAACGAGCCCGTAATTTAGGGGTGTCAGCTGCGCTGCGCAACTGGGCCCTGTATTGAGCCATATTACTCCTTTGATCTTTATGATATTATTTAACACCATTAAAGTCATATTTGAGACTTAATAATGATATATTCATACTATATGAGACATTTGCATATAATATTATAACAGGACTACTTCGATGGTGTAGTGAGTAAATCCATCGACTGTGTATATATATATATATATATATATATATATATATATATATATATATATATATATATATATATATATGCTCTGACCTTTGCTAGAGAGGATGAAATACTCTATCCCATGGTGTGATTGGATGGAAATGTGAAAGCAGAGAAGTGAAGTAAAAGTACAATATTATATTATGATATGTTACAGATAACACATTCCTGTTATATTATATGCATTATCGTTCATGATATGTATTTCACTATTCCATTATCTGTTATTTATTATTTACAGATCATTAATGGATAGATGTGGCTTTTGATGAATAATATTGCATATTCATATATTTAGATTCACTGAGTATAATTTTATACTCACCCTAAAGTTGTTAAATGTTTTCAGGACCTCGGTGAGGCAGATATCCATTGGCTACTTTATCTTTAGCCTTGGATTACAGATGTATGTATTGAGGTTATTCCTATATATAGAAGTTCCTTCGTATAATGTATATAGGACATGGTTTAATTAGGAGTTTAATGTTTTCATACAATCAAAGTGTTAGCTAAATATGATATGAGAATATAAATGATGTATATATATGATATGAGATATGAAGGTAATTATTGAAGTGCTTATTGAGTTGTGTTCATTAATGAAGGTTATAAGGATATGTATGTTTATTGGAAGTGTTAATCTTTATTTCTTACGGAAAGGTTATGTCAGAGTTATTGAGGAAACTCTGTCAATTTTTTTGTAAGGAATGTTATGATATTTAGAAAAAAATTTACTACCTAAAATATATCGTATGTTTAAGCAATGATTGTTAATGACATGATTAGTTTGTAAAAGTAAAGTTAAAGTAATAGCATGGGTTCTTCGAGGTACTAGTTGCTTTGGTATTTCCTGTACCCTATGACAGTCATAGTCTAAAGTTAGGCTGTGACAAAGTTGATATCAAAGCTAAAAGTCTAGTAAACCTGTAATTTTATATGTTAGTAATAGAGTATATACCAAGAAACATAGGAATTCGTGTTTCATCTAAGTTAGATTTTATCTTCATTGTTTTAAATTTTGTGGTTCTTCCTTTGTTTGAAAGTTATGTATTATTGCATGTTTATGTTTGAATTGAATGTATATGCATGTTTTAGGAAGTATTATATGTGTAAAAGTGGTTTAAAGGCTATTAAGAAGAAATCAGGAAAAATTGAATTTTTAGTGAACTGGGGGCAAAATGGTCATTTCACACCCCTTCGAGTTTTATGAAAATTAACATGATATTTAAAAGTAGAAAAGAATATTAGGACATGAAAATGATGATATTATATTTATTTGAAGATTTATTGGAGAATTCAACCCAGTAGAAGATAAGTCTGGGCAAAGCTGCTCGGATAAGGATCAAATTTGAACTAAGGGTAATTTAGTCTTTTCCTTTGAAATATGGACTTATATAGTGTATGCAAGCTTATGGTATCAATTTAGGCTTACCTAAATCAAACCATTGGATGAAATGATGAAGAAATGGATGGTTGGATGGCTAGGTTTCACAATTTTTATCACAAGCTTAATGTATTTGATCATGCCATTGATATTTATTTGATTTTTTTCCACCTCCATCTTTTTTCTTAGCCATTTCCCATGAAATTTTTTCTCTTTCCTCTTCGCCATGTTTCGACCACCATTGTCCACCACCAAAGCTTGTTGTTTTCTTCCATTTTTTGATAGAACCAACAAATTCCACTATTATAAACACAAATATAGTTTTAGATTCTAAGGAAAAACAAGAAAAAGCAAAGAATCAAAGCTTGAAAGTTTTTGAAGAACTTTTGGTAAGTAAGTGATTTTACCATTCTTTTGGTTTAATTGTGTTCTTAAGATGTTCATTGATGTTATTTAGTATCAAAAATGAGTTTTGGTTGGAAGAAAAATCAAAAGTTGGAATGAAACCCTAATAGGAAGAAATATGAATCAAAGTATGATTTTCATGGATGTTTTTGTTCAAATGATATGTATTTGATGTGTTTAACATGAATTAGTGGTTATTTGATGGAAATAAATTCATTTGAATGAAGAACAAGCTTGGTCGAATGTGATAATGATGAAATGATGGTTTGATGTTTGATGTTTTATAGGTTTAAATGATAGAATGGTATGAATTTGATGTGTATGTAATAAATTGATTGTTAATTGATGAAAAGAAATCCATTTGGAGGAATTTCTTACTTGGCCGAATCATGTAAGCTTGAATGGTGGTTTGGTGCTTTGATTTTTAATAGGTTTATATGGATGAATGTTATGTATTTGATGTATATATATGTTGTATGATTGATTGGTGTTGAAAAATGGATGAATGGAATGATTTTCATTTAGGTAGAACCATATGGACTTTGTTTGTTTAATGTGTTAGGCTAATGCAAGTAGGAAAGTAAGGTTTGAATATAGTGTAATGGTGTAAATGATGTAAATGTTTAAGTGCAAATATGGAAATGTTGATTGATATAAGTACTTGGAAAACATATTCGGAAATTGGTGTATGTTTGATATGATAAGATGAACTAAGTGTTTATAAGTTCTTAATTTTGCATTATAGTGATGAACATATGAAATATGAATGAAATGTGGTGATAGAATTGCATTTGATGCACAAAGGAATGAAAAGTGTCAATTGTGTAATATAGGGCCTATGGTGTATAGTATATTCTTTATGTATGTTGATGTGCTTTGATATGTGTTTTGATGTGGAATGTATTGAGTATAAGTCTTACCGGAGTGATTCAATCAATATAGGAGAATCTCCCCGAGCTAGAGCCGCTGACGGCGAGTCACGGGCTGGCTAGACCTGTTGGGGAATTCTGGAACTTTTGTTTGAGGTGAGTCTATATATATGAATCATGCATTATTCATTCATAAGTCATGCATTTATGCATATGAAATGATATCCTTGCTTGAAAACCATTAATGATCCACTTTTGGGCAGTTTTGCTAAAATGACATAAAACAGAGCTGCCGAAATGTTTGAAACTGACCTAAACTTTGAATCTGTATAAAATTTATTCTGAAAGGATTTTTCATGGAAAATTAAGCCTAATTGCTTATTATATAAATATATTTATGATTTGTATAAAGAAATTGCCATGGAAATATTGATTTCAAGGAAAACCAGAAAGTGCCTGAAAAATAAAAAATGAACCCATAATTTAGGGGTGTCAGCTGCGCTGGCGCAACTGGGCCCTAGAGACCAAAATTTTCATATTGAGCCATATTACTCCTTTGATCTTTATGATATTATTTAACACCATTAAAGTCATACTTGAGACTTAATAATGATATATTCATACTATATGAGACATTTGCATATAATATTATAACAGGACTACTTCGATGGTGTAGTGAGTAAATCCATCGACTGTGTACACACACACACATATATATATATATGCTCTGACCTTTGCTAGAGAGGATGAAATTATCTATGCCATGGTGTGATTGGATGGAAATGTGAAAGCAGAGAAGTGAAGTAAAAGTACAGTATTATATTATGATATGTTACAGATAACTCATTCATGTTATATTATATGCATTATGGTTAATGATATGTATTTCACTATTCCCTTATCAGTTATTTATTATTTACAGATCATTAATGGATAGATGTGGATTTTCATGAATAATATTGCATATTCATATATTTAGATTTACTGAGTATAATTTTATACTCACCCCAAAGTTGTTAAATGTTTTCAGGACCTCGGTGAGGCAGATATCCATTACCTACATTATCTTCAGCCTTGGATTATAGATATATGTATTGAGGTTACTCCTGTGTATAGAAGTTCCTTGGTATAAAGTATATAGGGCTTGGTTTGGCTAAGAGTTTAATGTTTAATATAATCAAAATGTTAACCAAGTTTGATATGAGAAAGTAAATAATGTATATATATGATATGAGATGTGAATGTAAATATTGAAGTGTTTATTGAGTTGTGATTGATTAATGGAGGTTATAAGGATATGTATGCTTATTGGAAGTGTTAATCTTTATTTCTTATGGAAAGGTTAAGTCAGAGTTATTGAGGAATCTCTGTCAATTTTTTTGTAAGGAATGTTATGATATTTAGAAAAAAATTTACTACCTAAAATGTATCATATGTTTAAGAAATGATTGTTAATGACATGATTAGTTTGTAAAAGTAAAGTTAAAGTAATAGCTTTGGTTCTTCGAGGTACTGGTTGCTTTGGCATTTCCAATACCCTAGGATCGTCATAGTCTAAAGTTAGGCTGTGATAAAGTTGGTATCAGAGCTAAAGTTCTCGTAAATCTGTAATGTTATATGTTAGTAATAGAGTATATACCAAGGAACATATGAATTCGTGTATCGTCTAAGTTAGATGTTATCTTCATTGTTTTAAATTCTGCGGATTTGTAGTATGAATATTCCTTTATGTTATGTAAATTGTTGGTTATTTAAATATATGCAGATGTCGAGAAGTGTGAATAGGGGTGATATACCTGAATTGGAGGGTGAGTATAGAGCATATAGTAGAGAGCCTAAGGTAGGCACTGATACTTCTGTACAAGCAAAGAGGATTAGTCCTAAACCACCTAGATCACAGCAATGTACAGAGGGGAGTAGTATTGAGATAGGAAATGCAAGATTTTAGACAAGAAATGTTAAGGAGAAATCAGGAATGATGCAGATGTTACAGGCACACATAGCAGCACAGGCAGCAGCAGTACCACAGCCACCTTCACCACCTGTTCAGCCTGTTATACAGCATGAGATACCACCAGCACTAGAGAGAGTGCCAGTTGAGAGAAGAAGGGTAAGAAATCGTAGAATCATATCTGAGGGTGGTATTAGTATTACAGAGTTTCTGAAGCTACAGCTACCTACTTATTCTTAGGAGTATGGTACAGACCCCAATGACTTCATAGTGAGGGTGGACAGAGTTGTCAGGAAGCTACCATGTTCAGATGCTAGGATTATTGAGCTGGTAGGGTTGTTATTTATGGGGGATGCTTCTATATGGTTTGATGAGCACATTGATGCTAATATTCATGGTAATGACCTGATGACCTGGGAAAAAATTTAAACAGAAATTAATGGATGAATTTTTACCAGCAGGAATTAGGGATAGAAATATTATGAGATTTGAGCAGCTAAAACAGGGGAATCTTAGTGTCACTGATTATGCTAGAGAGTTCAGGAAGTTGAGTATGTATGCCAGATAGATAGCACCCACAGAGGCAGACTCGATTGGTCGTTTTAGGAGAGGTTTGCATGCTTCACTGCATAACATACTGTTAGCTGGACAGTATGCTTCTCTAGGATAGATTATTGATGCAGCTACACAGATGGACATTAATTATAAAAAAGAAAGGTTAGAGAAAGATTTGAGAAAGAGGAGCAGAGGAGGAGAGTTCCCTAGATATAGAGAGGGATCATCTCAGACTGGTATGGTTAGGCCTACTCAGAGGCAGTTTTAGACACTCTCAGTGCAGAGTCAGAGGAGGGATTATTCTAGAGGAGGCAGGATGAGACCACCTACCCCAGTATATTCTAGAGGATCCAACAGACCAGTGCAACAGATTATAAAGATACCTCTATGTGAGCACTGTGGAAAGAGACATACTGAAGAATGTAGGGCAAGAGCAAGGACATGTTTTAAATATGGACAGTTTGGCCATTATTTGAGGGAGTATCCTATGAGATTTCCACAGCAGGCTAGTTCAGTAGTATCTCAACCAACTGTACAGATGAGTAGAGGAGGAACTGGTAGAGGTAGACCAGCAGGACAGGGTCAGCCAGTAGCACAGCCACCAGCAGAGCGAGGTCAGGGGAGAGTTTTTACTATGACTCCACAGCAGGCCCAGGGATTACATGATACTGTAGTAGGTATGGTCCCTATTCATAATATTGAGGCATACACATTGTTTTATTCTGGTGCCTTACACTCTTTTGTTTCTTCTGTGTTTGCTAGGAAAATGGGGTTAGTTAGGGAACCTTTATTGATACCCTTAGAGGTAGCTACACCATTGGGGGAGAATGTAATTGTGGGTTATAGATATAGAGGTTGTCCTGTGAGGATAGCTCATAAAGAGTTACTTGCAGATTTGATTGAGTTACTGGTACTGGAATTTGATATGATTTTGGGTATAGACCGGTTAACTGTATATGGAGCTGTTATTGATTGTTCTTTGAAACAAGTAGAATTTAGACTGGTTGGGCTGGAAAAGTTTATTTTTCAGGGAGAGAAAAATAAGAAAATGTCAGTGCTTATCTCAGCTATTCAAGAACAGAGATTGTTAAGAAAAGGGTGCATTGCTTATTTGGCATTAGTAGTGGATACTACAAAGGTATCTAAGGAGTTGGAGCATATTCCAATAGTACAAGAGTTTTCAGATGTTTTTCCTGCAGATCTTCCGGGATTGCCACCAGAAAGGGAGATAAAATTTGAGATTGAAGTGTATCCTGGTACAGATCCAATATCCATTCCTCCATAAAGAATGGCACCACCAGAATTGAAGGAGTTAAAGGTACAGTTACAGGAATTGCTTGATAAGGGGTTTATCAGACCTAGTAGTTCACCTTGGGGAGCTCCAGTGTCATTTGTAAAGAAGAAAGATGGGACACTGAGGATGTGCATTGACTACAGACAACTGAATAAGGTGACAGTGAAGAATAGGTATCCTCTGCCCAGAATAGAGGATCTATTTGATCAATTACAGGGAGCCTGTTATTTCTCCAA
>CANXYC011650194.1:0-14137 GCA_948193065.1 Aleurites moluccanus
TGGGCATAATCCTTATATAAAGGAGATGCTGCCAAAATTTTCATAGAATTGTCAAGCTATATTGAGCTTGTTATTGAATTGCATGCCATATAGTACAGTTATTTGGGTTCTTCGTGGTACTGGTAGCTTAGGCAACACCCATACCCTAGGACCGTCGTGGCTCCCAAGTTAGGTCATGACAAAGGTGGTATCAGAGAATAAGAGTTGCCAATGGAATACGGGCCTCACTGCTAACCTGAAAATGATAACCACTGAAGGGGGTGAGTATAAAAATACTCAGTGAATCCATATGTATAAAAATGCAGTAGATGCTCAATAATACCATGATTGCTCATATATGGCCTGTAGAATCAATGCGAGAATACAAATAAAGAATATAACAAGTATCCATATAATTGTCCATACATATAAAAATCCATATAAATATCCATATCAGTATCCAGTATATAAGCTAACACACATATGATATAACAGGATTGGGTCCAACGAAAAGTATATTTGTATAATAATAGCACTACCATGCAAAATCTAATGTACATAAGAGTGATCATCCCTTATGGCTAGAGAATATGATAACCCTCTCTAGCAAGGGTCCAGTGAATTCCAGTGTGCACGCGGTCGATGGATTTACCCACTACACCATCGATATAGCCCTGTTATAATACCATATGGTGTGTCTCTATATAATAGTATAAATAGCATAAATATAACTTATATGGTTGTAGAACAATCATATATATATTTATAATGAAGAATAGAACAAATTTGGAAGATGTAAAAAAAATGCCAGACGGGACCCAGTTACGCTGCCGCAATTGGCACTCACCGTTACGGGTCTATTTTGGGATTTTTGAGTAATTTCTGGTTAACTATGTTACCAATGGATTTAGGTGGGTCATGAGGTACCGTTTTAAAGCTTAGGTCAAGACTAGAAGATTAGACCAAATGGTGGCCCAATTGGCTTTCTGAATTTTATTTTATGGACAAACAAAGTTTAGGTCATTTTGGCGGGCTTATTTACGGGCCAATTTGCACTGTTTGTAATTTTGGGTATCAAACTCTATTTTATTGGCTCCATAGGCATCTCCTATCCTCGCTGTGGAATTTTGATACTTGTGACATATAAATTCCAGTCCCAAAAGTATATGTAAATATTTGTATAGTATAGAGGTTCCATGGTACTGTAAAGTAAGAAATGGCATATATATATGTGTGTTTGCATCTTTTTAGATTTGCATATATGTTATACTATGGATATATACATATGTGATGCTATGAATGGAAATGATTTGATACACAGATATATATATATTGAGTTGATATTGAAGATCCAGAGGGATCATTAACTTGAGTATAGATGTTGAAGTATATAGTGGAAGTGCTTATTTATATGTTTTTCAGCTGGGCATAGTCCTTATATAAAGGAGATGCTGCCCAAATTTTCATAGAATTGTCAAGCTATATTGAGCTTGTTATTGAATTGCATGCCATATAGTACAGTTATTTGGGTTCTTCGTGGTACTTGTAGCTTAGGCAACACCCGTACACTAGGACCATCGCGGCTCCCAGATTGGGTCGTGACAAAGGTGGTATCAGAGCAAAAGGTTTATATAACTTGTGTTGTTTGCATATTAGTAGCAATAGAAGTACCATGGAATCTAGAATATTCATATATCGTCAAAATGATAAGTCTTCATCATTGTTTGAAATTATGCATACCTATGATCTAAATATTCATTTACATGTTGTTTTGTATAGTGTGTTAAGATGTCAGAGAGAGGAACTAGACGAACTAGGCCTATTGAGGGGAATGAACCATGAGTCTAGTGAGGAAGCAGAGGTTGCTTCCAATGCATCTACTATATGGAGAACTCAGTCTGAGCCATCCAGGTCATGGAGACAAACTGAGTCTGATTCAATAGGTGAGGCACCCTAGATACAAGATATGCAGGAAATGAGATAAGAGATTTTACAGACCATCTAGACTCATTTTGCAGCACAACCTGCAATGGTATAGCAACCACCACCACCTCTAGTGCAGCTAGTGGTACAGCCAGTAGTGCCACCAGTACCCCAGAGAGAGCCAGTAGTATTATAGGGGGGCAGAGTACAGAGGGTTATATTAGATGATGGTGTGTCTGTCGGGGAGTTCATGAGATTGAGACTGCCTACTTTTTCAAGGGAATATGGTACTGACCCTAGTGACTTTATAGACAGGGTTGATAGGATGGTACGTACACTGCTTTGTTTTGATGCTAGAACCATAGAGCTGGTAGGATTGTTATTGGAGACAGATGTTGTTACCTGGTTTATAGAGAATATTGATGAGAACATTCACAGTGATGATCCTATAACATGGGCAGAATTTAAACAAAGATTGATGGATGAATTTCTTACTGAGGGTTTGAGAGAGAGTAACATTGTGAAGTTTGAATAGCTGAGGTAGGGGAACTTATCTGTGTTGGAGTATGCCAGAGAGTTTAGACAGCTGAGCAAGTATGCCAGAAGGATTGCTCCTACTAAGGATGATCTGATTAGGCGATTCGGGAGAGGTTTGCATGCAACTCTGCACAACATTCTGTTGGCTATGGAATTTACTTCTTTGAGTAGGGCTATTGATAAAGCTGCTCAGAAGGAGGCAAAATATAAAAAAGAAAGATTTGATAGGGAACAGAAAAATAAAGGAAGAGGAAGAGAGTTTTGTACACTTAGGGAGGGGACATCCTAGTCTTTTGCACCTAAACCTCCTCCCAGGCTAGTACAATCATTGCCACCTTCCAGTCAGAGACAGGATATAGGCAGAGGCATTAGTATGAGGCCTTCTGTTTCTAGCTATTTTTGAGGCCCTATTAGACTAGTCCAGATGACATCATCATTGCCCACGTGTATTTTGTACGGGAAGAAACATTCAGGGGCATGTCATTTCAGGACAGGAGATTGCCCTATGTTCAGAGCTTCATAGCCTACTAAGGCAGGATCTTCCCAACCATCAGTGCAGATGGGTAGAGGGAGCACCAGTAGAGGCAGACCAGCAGGACAGAGTCCGACAGTGGGACAGTCAGCCGCTGGTAGAGGTCAGGGGCGAGTCTTTGCAGTGACTCAGCAGCAAGCCCAGGGATCACATGAGACATTATAGGTATGATTTCTATCCATAGCATAGTGGCTTATGTATTATTTGATTCGGGTCCAACCCATTCCTTTATATCACCTGTTTTTGCTTTAAAATTGGGATTGGGTAGAAAACCTTTACATGTACCCTTAGAAATAGCCACACCAATAGGAGATAAGGTTATTGTAGAGCATAAGTATGATATATGTGATATTAGAATTTGTGATAGACCCTTACCTGCTGAGTTGATTGAGTTAACTATGTTAGAGTTTGATATTATCCTAGGTATGGATTGGTTGACTGATCATAAAGCTACTTTTGATTGTGCATTAAAGAGAATAAAGTTTCGACCCAATGGGCAAGAAAAGTTTATGTATCAAGGGAAGACTAACAGACATATATCAGGGTTAGTGTCTGTAGTACAGGCAGAGAGGTTAATGAGAAAGGGATGTATTGCTTATTTGGCAAAAGTGGTTGACACTATAGGGGTACCTAAAGAGTTAGAACAGATTCCAGTGGTGAAGGAATTTTCAGATGTATTCCCAAATGATCTTCTAGGATTGCCACCAGAGAGGGAGATTGAGTTTGAAATAGAAGTATATCCTGGAACTGATCCTATCTCCATTCCACCTTATCGGATGGCACCATCAGAGCTGAAGGAGTTGAAAAGACAGTTATAGGAGTTATGTGACAAGAGTTTCATCCGGCCCAGTAGTTCACCCTGGGGAGCACCAGTGTTGTTTGTAAAGAAAAAGGATGGGTCACTGAGAATGTGTATAGATTATAGGCAATTGAATAAGGTGATAGTGAAAACTAAGTATCCTTTGCCTAGAATTGATGACCTGTTTGACCAGTTACAGGGAGCATGTTTCTTCTCAAAGATATATTTGAGATCTGGGTACCATCAGTTGTGGATCAAAGGTGAACACATTGCAAAGACTGCTTTCAGAACACAGTATGGGCACTATGAGTTTTTAGTGCTACCGTTCGGACTGACAAATGCTCCAGCAGCCTTTATGGATATAATGAACAGGGTATTCAGACCATTTCTAGATAAATTCATCATTGTCTTCATTGATGACATTTTGGTGTATTCTATGAGCAAAGAGGAACATAAAGAACATCTCAAAATCACATTGCAATTATTGCGAGGTAATCAGCTGTATACAAAATTTTCAAAATGTGAGTTCTGGTTGACAGAGGTAATATTTCTAGGGCATGTTGTTAGCAGAGATGGGATAAAGGTGGATCCATAGAAAGTTGAAGCTATTGCAAATTGGCCACGTCCCACCATAGTTACTGAGATCAGGAGTTTCCTAGGAATGGCAGGGTATTACCATAGATTTGTTAAAGATTTTTCCAGAACTGCTACACCAATGACAAAATTGACCCTAAAACAAGTGAAGTTCCAGTGGAATGAGGAATGTGAAAAGAGTTTCCAGACTCTTAAGACCTGTTTGACCATTGTATCAGTGTTGACTCTTTCTACCGAGGCAAGCAGTTTTGCTATATATTATGATGATTCGAGGATTAGTTTGGGTTATGTATTAATGCAGGATAGAAAAGTGATTGCTTATGCTTCCCGCCAATTGAAGAAACATGAGGTGAACTACCTCACCCATGATTTGGAAATGGCAGCAGTGATTTTTGCCTTAAAAATATGGAGACATTATCTGTATGGGGTGAGATGTGAGATTTACACTGATCATAAAAGCTTACAGTACATCCTGCAGCAGAAAGAACTAAATTTGAGGCAGAGGAGATGGGTCGAGCTACTGAAGGACTACGACTGCCAGATTTTGTATCACCCTGGGAAAGCAAATGTGGTAGCAAATGCCCTTAGTAGAAAATCAATGGGAAGTCTATCCCATGTGACTGCTACAAAAAGACCATTGATATCGGAATTGCAGGAGTTAATGGCTGATGGTTTGACTTTGGATTTGGAATCACAGGGGCAGGAAACAGTATTGATACCCTAGTTTTAGGTGAAGTCATTGCTTATAGATGAGATACAGAACTCCCAGAATGATGATCCACAGTGTGTAAAGATCAGAGACTTGGTTCAGAATGGTAAGGCTACTAATTTTTCTGGTGAGGGTGATGTATTGAAATGTAAGGGTCAATTGTGTGTTCCTGATATTAAAGGGTTCAAAGAGAAGATCATGAAGGAGATTCATTACTCTCCTTATACAGTCCATCCAGGGGTGACAAAGATGTACCATGATCTGAAGGAATTTTACTGGTGGCCAAACATGAAGGGTGATGTAGCAAAGTTTGTTTCAAAGTGTTTAGCCTGTCAGTAGGTGAAATTTGAACATCAAAAACCTTCAGGTTTGCTTCAAGAGATTCAACTACCAGAATGGAAATAGGACCAAGTGACCATGGATTTTGTGGTGGGATTGCCAAAGACACATAAAAGGTATGATTCAGTGTGGGTAATAGTGGACAAATTGACAAAGTTAGCTCACTTCTTAGAAGTAAAGACAATATACACAGTTACACAATATGCCCAACTCTATGTGGATAAAATTGTACGGTTGCATGGGGTTCCATTAGTGATCATATCTGATAGAGGTACTCAGTTCACCTCCAGATTTTGACAAAACTTTCAGGAGGCATTGAGTACTACATTGCATTTCAGCATAGCATTCCATCCTCAGACAGATGGATAGTCAGAGAGAACTATTCAGACACTGGAGGATATGTTGAGGTTATGTGTGTTGGATTTAAAAGGTAGTTGGGATCATTTTCTACCACTGATAGAGTTTGCTTACAACAACAGTTACCATTCTACCATTGGAATGGCACCATATGAGGCTCTCTATGGCATCACCTATATGTTGGGTGGAACCGGGTGAAAGATAGTTAGAGGGACCAGATCTTATCAGAGTAACAATGGAGAAAGTCCCTATCATACAGGAACGGATAAAGACTGCTTTCAGCAGGCAGAAGAGCTACGCAGATCCAAAAAGAAAAGATGTGCAGTTTACAGTAGGTGACCATTTGTTTCTGAAGATCTCCCCTATGAAAAGAGTGATGAGATTTGGGAAGAAAGGCAAATTGTCACCTAGGTACATTGGACCCTTGAGATCTTGGATCGGGTGGGAAATGTTTCTTACAGACTAGCTCTTCCACCGAATATAGGACATGTGCATCCAGTATTCCACATTTCTATGTTATGAAAATATGACCCAGATCCATCCTATGTGCTGCAATCCCAGGAGATAGATATTGATGAAACATTGTCATATGAGGAAATACATGTACAGATTGTGGATAGTCATATTAGACAGCTTAGAAACAAGAGCATTCCTATACTTAAAGTATTGTGGCATAGCAGAAGTATAGAGGAATGAACTTGGGAAAGTGAAACTGAGATGAGGCATAAGTACCCCCATTTGTTTTCTAAGTCAGGTTTTATTCTACCTATAGCTTTAAAGTAAATAGGGGGACGAATTTATTTGTAGGGGGGTAAAATGTAACACCTCAGCTTAAACCTAACCTGAACCATAAAAGGGAAACTTAGGGGGAAATTTTTTCTTTCATTTGAACTTGTGAATGTTATATGTTTATGCATGAAATTGATAGATATGCATGTTATATGAAGTGAGTATATGAGTTAAAGAGGTTTAAAGGCTATTAGGATTAAATCGGGTAATTTTGAGTTTTTGGTGAACTGGGGGCAAAATGGTCATTTCGTACCCCTTCGAGTTTTTATGGAATTAACATCATATTTAAAGGTAGAAAAGAATATTAGGACATGAAAATGATGATATTAAGTTTATTTGAATAATTATTGGAGAATTAAACCCGATAGAAAATAATTCTCGGCAAGCTGCTCGATTGAGGAGCTTCATTTGAGCTAAGGGCAATTTGGTATTTTCCTTTGCAATATGGAGTTATATAGCTTATGCAAGTTTATGGTAACATTTTAGGCTTACTTAAATCTAGCCATTGGATGAAAAAGATGAAGAAATGGATGGTTGGATAGCTAGGTTGCACCATATGTACAATAAACTTGATGTATTGGATTATTCCATTGATTTTTAAGTAGATTTTTCCTACCCCTTCGTTGTTCATCATCTTCCTTAAGCTAAAATTGCAACCAAGTTTTCTCTTTCCTCCTCCAAATTTTCGGCCACTTTAGAACACCAACAAATCTTGTTGTTTTCTTTCATTTTTTGATGGAAACATGTTAATTCTATCACCCTAAACACAAATATATCCATAGATTCAAAGGAAAAAACTAGAAAAAGTAACAAATAAATCTTTTGAAGATTTTGAAGAACTTTTGGTAAGTTATTGATTTTGAAATTCTTTTGATTCAAATATATTCTTAAGATGTTCTTTGATATTTATTCGTGATCAAAACATGTTTTGGATGGATGGAATTCAAAAAGTTGAATGGAAACCCTAATAGGAAGAACTTTGAATCAAAGTATTGTTTTGATGGATTGTTTTGTTTAAATGATGTTTATTTGATGTGTATAGCATGAATTAGTGGTTAAATGATTGAAAAAAAACATTTGGAAGGAAACCTAGAATGGTCGAAATGATGATGAAGAACAATGGTGTTTGATTTTGGTGTTTAGTAGGTTTAAAAGGCTTGAATGATGTGTAATTGATATGTTTAACATGAATTGATGGTTAATTGATGGAAAGAAAATCATTTGCAGGAAATCTTGTTTTGGCCGAATGTGATGAAGCATGAATGATGGTCTAATGTTTGATGTTTAATAGTTTTAAATGATTGAATGTTATATAATTGATATATATTAATGTTGTATAATTGAATGGCATTGAAAAATGGATGAATGGAAATGATTTGATACACGGATATATATATATATATATATATTGAGTTGATATTGGAGATCCAGAGGGATCATTGACTTGAGTATAGATGTTGAAGTATATAGTGGAAGTGTTTATTTGTATGTCTTTCAGCTGGGCATAATCCTTATATAAAGGAGATGCTGCCCAAATTTTCATAGAATCGTCAAGCTATATCGAGCTTGTTATTGAATTGCATGCCATATAGTATAATTATTTGGGTTCTTCATGGTACTGATAGCTTAGGCAACACCCGTACCCTAGGACCGTCGCGGCTCCCAAGTTGGGTCGTGACAAATAGTCACATGTGCTAAACTACCCATATATTTCCTGCTAAGTGCATCTGCTACCATATTAGCTTTCCCTGGGTGATATAAAATCTAACAATCATAATCTTTTAACAGTTCAACCCATCGTCTTTGTCTCAAATTCAGTTCTTTTTGCTGTAGTAGATACTGAAGACTTATGATCCGTATATATTTCACATTTTACCCCATAAAGATAATGTCTCCAAATCTTCAAAGAAAAAATCACTACTGCCATCTCCAAATCATAGGTAGGATAATTCGCTTCATGTTTTTTCAACTGTCGTGAAGCATAAGCAATTACTTTTCTATCTTACATTAGCACACATCCTAAGCCAATTCTAGATGCATCACAGTATATAGCAAATGTACTAGTCTCTGTAGGTAGTGTCAACACTGAAGCAGTAGTCAACCAAGTCTTAAGAGTCTGGAAACTCTTCTCACAATTTTCACTCCAATGAAACTTTTCCTGTTTTCGAGTCAACCTAATCAATAGAGCAACTATCTTTGAGAAGTCTTTAACAAATCTCCGATAATATTTAGCTAATCCCATAAAACTCCTCACCTCAGTCACTGTAGTGGGTCGTAGCCAATTGGATACTGCTTCCACTTTCTGAGAATCAACTTTAATGCCATCTTTACTAATAACATGTCCTAGAAATGCTACCTCAGTCAACCAGAAATCACATTTAGAAAACTTGGCATATAACTGATACTCTCTCAAAATCTGCAATGTGAGCCTAAGATGCTCTTCATATTCCTCCTTACTCCTAGACTAGATAAGAATATCATCAATGAAGACAATGATAAACTTATCCAAATAGGTTTTGAACACTCTGTTCATTAGATCCATAAAAGATGCAGGTGCATTAGTCAACCCAAAAGGTAACACTAGAAATTCATAGTGTCCATATCTGGTTCTAAAAGAAGTCTTTGAAACATGCTCCTTCTTAATCTTTAGCTGATAGTACCCTGATCTCAAATCAATCTTGGAGAAGTAACAGGCTCCCTATAATTGATCAAACAAATCATCTATTCTGGGCAAAGGATATCTGTTCTTCACTGTCACCTTATTCAGTTGTCTGTAATCAATGCATATCCTCAGTGTCCCATCTTTCTTTTTAACAAACAACAGTGGAGCTCACCAAGGTGAACTACTAGGTCTGATAAATCCTTTGTCAAGGAGTTCCTGTAACTGTACTTTCAACTCTTTTAACTCTGGTGGTGCCATTCTGTATGGAGGAATGGATATTGGAGTTGTACTAAGATACACTTCAATTTCAAATTCTATCTCCCTTTCTGGTGGTAATCCAGGAAAATCTGCAGGAAAAACATCTGAAAATTCTTGTACTACTGGAATATGTTCCAACTCCTTAGGTACCTTTGTAGTACCTACCACTGATGCCAAATAAGCAATGTACCATTTCCTTAACAATCTGTGTATCTTAATTGCTGAGATAAGCCCTGTCATTTTCTTATTTTTCTCTCCCTGAAAATAAACTTTTCATGTCCATCCAGTCTAAACTCTATTTGTTTCAAGGAACAATCAATAATGGCCCTATATGCAATTAACCAGTCCATACACAAAATCACATCAAATTCCAATACTGGTAACTCAATCAAGTCTGCAAGTAACTCTTTATTAGCTATTTTACAGGACAATCTCTATATCTATAGACACAATTACATTTTCTCGCAATAGAGTAGCTACCTCTAATGGCATCAATAAAGGTTCCCTAGCTAACCCCATTTTCCTAGCAAACACAGAAGACACAAAAGAGTGTGTGGCACCAAAATCAAATAATGTCTATGCCTCAATATCATAAATAGGAACCATACCTATTGCAGTGTCATATAATCCCTGGGCCTGTTGTGGGGTCATGGCAAATACTCTTCCCGAACCTCGCCCTACTGATGGTTGTGTTGCTGGCTGACCTTGTCCTGCTGGTCTACCTCTACCAGGTCCTCCTCTACCCATCTGTATAATAGGCTGAGATACTACTGATCTAGTCTTCTGTGGAGCTCTCATAGGACACTCCCTCAAATAATGGCCAAACTGCCTATATTTAAAACATGTCCCTGCTCTGGCTCTACATTCACCAGCATGTCTCTTTCCATAGTGGTCACATAGAGGTATCTATGGAATCTGCTGCACTGGTCTGCTAGATCCTCTAGAATATGCTAGGGTAGGTGGTCTCATCTTGCCTACCCTAGAAACATCCCTCCTCTAACTCTATACTGAGGGTGTCTGAAACTACCTCTGAGTAGGCCTAACCATACCAGTCTGGGATGATCCCTCTCCATGTCTAGGGAACTCTCCCCCTCTGCTCCTCTTTCTTATGTCTTTCTCTGATCTTTCCTCTTTATATTTGATGTCCATTTGTGCAACTGCATCAATAATCTGCCCCAGAGTAGTATACTATCCAGCTAACAGTATGTTATGCAATGAAGTATACAGACCTCTCCTGAAATGACAAATCAAATCTGCCTCTATGGGTGTTATCTGCCTAGCATACTTGCTCAGTCTCCTAAACTCCCTAGCATAATCAGTGACACTAAGATTCCCCTGTTTAAGCTATTCAAATCTCATAATATTTCTATCTCTGATTCCTGCTGGCAGAAATTCATCCATTAACTTTTGTTTAAGTTCTTCCCAGGTGATCGGGTCATTACCATGGATGTTAGAATCAATGTGCTCATCAAACCAAACAGAAGCATCCCCCACAAATAACAAACCTACTAGTTCAATAATCCTGGCATCTAAACATGGCATCTTTTTGACAACCCTAGCTATCCTCTCAATGAAGTCACTGGGGTTTGTACGATACTCCCCAAAATAAGTGGGTAACTGTAACTTCAAGAACTCTGAAATACTGAAACCACCTTCATGTATAATTCTACGGTTTCTTACCCTTCTTTGTTCAATTGGCACACTCTATGGTGCTGGTAGTTTCTCAGTCTATATGACAGGCTGAACAGGTGGTGGAGATGGTTGTGGTACTGCAACTGCCTGTGCTGTTATGTGTGCCTGTAACATCTGCATCATTTCTTGATTCCTCCTTAACATTTCCTATCTAAAATCCTGCATTTCTTGTCTCAATGCAGTCTCACCAATACTACTCCCCTCTATACGTTGCCTTGATCTAGGTGGATTAGCACTAATCCTCTCTGCTTGTACAAAAGTATCAGTGCCTACCTCAGGGTCTCCACTATCTGCCCTATGCTAATTAGGTATATCACTCCTATTCACACTTCTCGACATATCTGCATATATTTAAATAAAATAACAACTTACATAGCATAAAGGAATATTCAAACCACAGATTCGCATAATTTCAGACAATGAGGATAACATCTAACTTAGACGATAAAGAAACTCCTATGTTCCTTAGTATATACTCTATTACTGACATATAACATCACAGGCTTACTAAACCTTTAGCTCTTATACCAAATCTGTCAAGGCCCAATTTTAGACCATGACGGTCCTATGGTAATGGTAATGCCAAAGTGACCAGTACCTCAAAGAACCCATGCTTTTACTTTAACTTAACTTTTACAAACTAATAATGTCATTAATAATCATTCCTTAGACATATGATACAATTTAGGTAGTAATTTTTTTCTAAAATATCATAAAATTCTTACAGAAAAATTGACAGAGTTTTCTTTATAACTCTGACTTTAGCTATCCATAAGAAATAATAATTACACTCCCAATAAAATATACATTCCCTTTTAACCTCCATTGATCAGTCACAACTCAATAAGCACTTCAAAATTTACATTCATCTCTCATATCATATATGTACATCATTAACATTTTCATATCATACTGGGTTAGCATTTTGATCACATTTAAACATTATACTCTTAGCCAATCCAAGCCCTATATACATTATACCAAGGAACTTCTGTACACAGGAGTAACCTCAATGCATACATCTGTGATCCAAGGTTGATGGTAATGTAGCCAATGGATGACTGCCTCACCGAGGTCCTGAAAACATTTAACCACTGAGGGGTGAGTATAAGATTATACTCAGTGAATCAATATATATGAGTATGCAATATTATTCATGAAAAATCACATATATCCATTAATGATCTGTAAATATGAATACTAGAGGTGGAATGATGAAATACATATCATGAACCATAATGCATATAATATAACAGGGGTCTGTAAGATATCATATCATATCATATAATAAATTATTACTTCACTTCTCTTCCTTCACATTTCCACCCAATCACACCATGGCATAGGGAATTTCACCCTCCCTAGCAGAAGTCAGAGCATATAAACATATATTTGTGTACACAGCTGATGGATTATTTACTACACCATCGAAGTCGTCCTGTTATAACATATTATATCCAAATGTCTCATATAGCATGAACATATCAATATTAAGCCTCAAATATGACTTAAATGATGCTATATAACATTATAAAGATCAAAGGAATAATTTGGCTAAATGTGAAAATTTTGGCCTCCAGGGCCCAGTTGCGTCAGCTCAACTGACACCCCTAAATTACTGGTTCGTTTCTCTTTTTTCAGGCACTTTCTGGTTTGCCTTGAAATCAATGTTTCCATGGCATTTTCTTTATATAAATGATAAATACATATATATAATAGACAATTGGGCTTGATTTGATATCAATAAGCCTTTTAGAATGAATTTTATACATAATCAAAGTTTAGGCCAGTTTTAGGCATTTCGGCAGCGCTATTTTAGGTCATTTTAACAAAAGTACTCAAAAGTTGATCATTAATGGTTTTCAATCAAAGATATCATTTCATATGAATAAATGCATGACTTATGAATGAATAATGCATGAATCATATATATGGACTCACCTCTAGCAAAAACTTCAAATATTTCCCCCAATAGGCCTAGCTAGCCCGCGACTTGCCGTCAACTGCCCTAGCTCGGGAAGATTCTCCTATATTAACTAAATCATTCTGATAAGACTTATACTTAATACCTTATACATTAAAACACATAAAACACATACCAAAACACATCAACATGCATAAACACATATACAATACATTATAAACCCTATATCACACAATTGACATTTTCCATTACTTTATGCATCAATTGCAAATCTATCATCATATTTCATTCACATTTCATATATTTATCACTTATATACTATATTAAGAACTCATATATACTTAGTTTGTCGTTTCATATCAAACATACACCATAACTCACATATGCTTTCCAAGTACTTATATCAGTCATTTTTTCCATATTTGAACTTATACATTTACATCACTTATACCATTAAACTATATTCAAACCTTACTTCTTCAATTGCATTAACCTAATACCTTAAACTAACAAAGTCAATATGGTTCCACCTAAATGGAACTCATTCCATTCATCCATTTTTCAACACCATTCAATTATACAACACACATATACAGCAAATGCATAACATTTAACCATTTAAACATATCAAAAATCAATGTATCAAGCCATTATCCATACTTCAATATTTCGGCCAAATGAGAAATTCCTCCAAATGGATTTCTTTCCATCAAATAACCATCAATTCATTACATACACATTAAATACATATCATTCCATCATTTAAACCTACAAAACATCAAACATCAAGCTATTATTCCAAGCACCTCACATTCGGCCGTTCAAGTTTTCCATCCAAATGGATTTGTTTCAATCATTTAACCATTAATTCATATCATACACATCAATTACAACTCATTTCTTCAAAACATCACTTTGATTCAAAGTTCTTCCTATTAGGGTTTCCATTCAACTTTTTGAATTTCTTCCATCCAAAACATGTTTTGAACACTAATAAACATCAAAGAACACCTTAAGAACATATTTGAATCAAAAGAATCACA
>CANXYC011650272.1:0-25087 GCA_948193065.1 Aleurites moluccanus
CATTCTTAAGTTATTTAAGCTATTTATCTGATTTGCATGCCATATAGTATAGTTAATTGGGTTCTTCGAGGTACTGGTAGCTTATGCAATACCCGTACCCTAGGACCGTTGTGACTCCCGGGTTGGGTCGTGACACTACCTTAACGTGAACGCATGCTTGGCCAAGCATACGCCTAGAGCACATGATCCCCTCTAGGTGGAACACTGATAAAAATCCTATCAGCTAGGCTCCCAAAGTACACAATGGACTAATGAATTTACTCTCATTGGGAAGAGCATTCTATCTATAGGGTCATGGGTTTCAATCTCATAAGAAACATATCGATCGTAAGACCATCAACATGTATCATCATTTGAATCGGGTTTAACAAGTAAGAAGCATATTAACTTGATCCAAGAAGGTTGATCAAGTCATTTATATTATACATATATATAAATATGGATGAACAAATTTAAGAATACTTGGTTATATTATTTCAAAGAAACAAGAAACAAATGAAATGTTCATACTTACCTCTTACACAATTTCTCTTAATTTTTCTTTAGCAATTTGCTTAGTTCCAACTCCTCAATTACTTTGATTTTTCTCCTCCTAAAATTTTTTTCAAATATTCAAAATTAGGGTTTTCTCCAAATCAATAATATTTAACATGATTTCTGAATATTTAACCATCTTAGAGTTTCTATTCTTAATTTCCAACATCACTTTAATTATCTCTTAAAGAAAAATCTGCATTTAATTCGGATTTACTGTTCATGTTACTATTCATGACAATCCCAAAATTTTGATTTCTTCCCACATTAATTACCATTAATGTCTTCAAATTGCTTGCAATAAATTCTATACACTTGATATTAATTATTCTAACCAACAGACTTAAATAAATCTAAAAGAAAATAACCTTGGAAGAAAAATTTACCTTATTTCTTCAAAACTGAAATTCATGAAATTTCTTGCTTAAATATGATGATTTCTGCCTTAATATAGAATAATCAACAGGTCTAATGTATTAATTTGAGTATTAATGCCTTAGAAAATAAAATAGAACTGATATGAGAAAAGACTGAAATTAACGAAGAAAGAAGGAAAGAAGAATCGTGAAAAACGCTACTGGGTTGCTGGGGTTAAATAGACCATTGCCCCAGAAATCTTGCTTGCCAGCCCGCCAATCCGTCTCGGCAAAGCTACCTCGCATGTGCCAACTCGCCAAACTGATCCGGCAAATGCCACTTCGCCAATCCAGCTCGCATATGCTGCCTTGCCAAACTCTCCTCACGAGCTCTTCCTCTCGTATTCCGCCTCGCATATGCCGCCTCGCAGATGCCACCTCGCCAACTCGCTTCGTCTATCCCCCTCTTCGCCAAATCCTGCTCGTGAATTGCCTCTTCGCACATTCCCTCTTCGCCAAACTCTGTTCGTGGACTGCCACTTCGCACAGTCCCTCTTCGCATAATACTTCTTCACAAAATGCCTCTTCACATAATACCACCTCGCCTTTCCATTTCGCCAAAGCCTTCTTCGCGCATGCCACCTCGCATATGCCTCTTTGCCAATTGCCACCTCGGCAATCTCACCTCGCCACTTAACTAGCTCGCACTGCCAGCTCGCAAAATGCCACTTCGCATTTTGCCAGCTTGCCCCACCAAGACTCTGCTAAGTTGAAACCTTTTCTAGACAACTTACACTTAACCAGCTCGCAAATGAGCTACAAACATCCAAACTTACTAATTATTTTTGCCACTTAAAATAGACATATAAAGGCTCAACATATCCAAAATTTAAATTACAGAGACAACCACACATACCATGGTGACTCTCTAAATATCATCTAGACTTACTGCCCATAATCCATCCGAACAATCTTGATATTCTCCACTCTATACTAAGTTATACTTATCCAAAAATCCTGAAATTTTACAACCAATAACACAACACATAAAGAAACATTTTTTATGTTTATACCTTTGGCTCAATCTGCTTCAATCATTCCCAGAAATTCCAAATAGACAAAACTTCCTGCAGAAATATCCAACCAGACCGGTCATGCTCATAGGAACATAACTCATCACACACACAGAATTTTGCTAAGACATTTTAAATAATTTTAGTTAAGACTTAAACTCATAACTTTCATGTTTTACACTTTACCAAATTATTTCTTTAAGATCATGCAATTATCCTCATAAAATCCTGCAAATGCAACCAGGAAATTCTGGATTTCTCAAACATTCATATTTGAAATTAATTAATTCTTCAAACATACAATTTAATAAAAATACAACAAAATTGGCAGATATTACACAGAATTTTTAATGACACTGTGTATAGTAGTTTAATGATCCTAGCTAGGAGGGGGTTAAGGTCCTATCCATGCGGTCTGATCAACTGTATGAGTAAATAGCATGCTACCAGATTGTAGCATCTGCTTAAGTGATTGATAATGATTTTGTCATTTTATGATATGATATGCAATGAATTTTTAATGCCAATGGAAAACTAAATCCATATGTTAAATGACTTTAACTTTATGAATTTTTAATTGATTAATGAACCCATTATTATTGTATATTTTATGCCATCATTATCTTCCTGGTGAGCAACACCCTCTCCTAGCCTTAAAAGTAAGATAATATATATATTACTCACTGAGTATTATTATTGTAATACCCTAGGAAGCAAGCCTCATCTTGTATGTATGATTTAATTCTCAGTTCATAGTTTAAAATCATTAAAATGATGGGAAATAATTCTATAGACACAGTTAGAAAGCAAATGCAAAACTTTTTCGAAAATCGTCGGTGTCGAAAACACTGCCGGAAAAATAGCAGTCCAGCTAATTTAAGAATTTTTTACCCAGACCTGGAAGGATTAAATAAATTAATTTTATGTGAAATTATGGTTAAAATAAAGAGTTGAAAAATATTTTGGAATACTGAAAATAAGAGTAATGGCAAAATTATAAATAAAGGTAACTTTAGGGTAATTTTGAAAATTCATTGTCTGGGATCCAGAAATGACCCAGAACTATTTTTTTAAATGATAGAACAGCTTAAAATAAGGTATTTCACTCCCCACACTTGAGGTTGAATCTAAAAAAAATAGATAGAATAAATTACAGAAAATTTTAGGGTCAAAAATACAAAGAAGGAAAATTTTCGACTAAAAGTGCAATTAAATAAAGATGTGGGACCCACCAATTGAATCGAATAAAAATTCTAGAGAAATCAAAAAGGGGTGGCCAGCCATGATGATTCAAAAAGTGATTTTTTTATTATTAAGTGATTTTTTTTCTTTTATACTAATAGAAATTAAACATGTGGCAAGATCTAGACTTTTCCATTTTCTTCATTAAATTCAAGTTGGTTTTGGTGTATGGAAAAAAAAAAAAAGAATGGCTATTAAAGAAAGGAAGTGGCTGAAACCCAAAAGGGAAGAGAGCACAAAATATTTTATATTCCTTTCCAAAGAAAATCAATCAAAATTTAATAGGAAGAGATGGGAGAAAGAAGAGGAAGAAGAGGAAATTGATGGAGATTATGTAAGCTGTTTTGGTGGAACAAAAAGGAGAAGGAATTCCATGGTTCAAGTTTAAGGTAAAGCCTCCTAAATTTAGTTATTTTATTGTATTTAAGAGTTTTAAGGTTTGATTTGGCAAATAATTGAGGTAATTAAGCTAAAAATGTAAAGAATGAGTTAGGGTTTATATAGTTTCTAGAATCTGTTTGATGGCAGTAACTTGTGGCTATTATTCCAAAATTTTAAAGATTGAATTTGAAGGTGTAAAAAAAATAAAAGTTGTATATAAATATATTAAGTAAAAAGAATTTGGAATATACTAAGTGAGGAAAGAGTTATTGGGTAAAAACTGTGACTAATCTGGAATTAGGTTTTCTAGAAAATGCTACTGTGTTTTATTTATAAAGACTAATAGAGAAATAATTAGAAGATGTGTTCAACATTAAAATTTTTCATTTATGTCTTATATATAAGCATGTAAAAGGGTTTTGCAATTGAAATCATGGTTTATGAGATATTAGGTCATAAGTGTAGACTGCCCGGAATGACTGTTTAATAGAACATAGGTTATAGAATTGTATTAATTTGAGGATCTTAAAGTTTGAATTAGAGAAAGTGTAAAAAATAAAAAATGTTAATATATATGTTATATAAATGGATGTAAAACTTTTTTGTAATTTAATGAGTACGGTATTAATTATAGGCATAGAAATAAAGCATATCTGGATAGAGATTTCAGGGCAGTAATTTAATTTTGAAAATTCACTAATAATTGTACAGTAATCCAAAATTTTTGAAAGTTGAATATGTTAAAATTTTATGTGTCTATTTTCAATATGAAAAGGAATTATAGAAATTGGTTAAGTATTGATTGAGTTATTATCAAAAGAACAGTATCTATCAGAATAAGATTTTAGGCAGAATGCAGGCAGCAGGCCTGGTTGTTAGCCTAAGTTTAAATTAACACTATAAATTGTGTAGTAATGGAAATAAGGTGAATTTTGGATATTTTAAAGATTAATATGTTTAGTTTAATCAGGAATAAGAATAAAAGCAATTGGATAGTTGTAGGGAGAGATATGGTTAATAGAACAAAGGCTGCCAGTAAAAAATTTTGCACAGAAAAATCCTAGTAACTTGGAAATTTGAGGATTTTTTTTTAATATAAGTATAAGTAATGTAAGTTTATGTTAAATAGTATCTAAATAGAAATTAATTGGATATGTAGAGTCAAGAATGTATAAGAGATGTGATGGGTACCAAAAGAGATAAAGCAAATAACCAAGGATAAAGGAAAAAGGGAAATGTTGAAGTTATAAGCTAAGATGAGTAATGTATACATCATTATGCATACCCAAGTTTTGATTTGTTGACCCAATGAACATGTTTCCTTGTTGATTAAATATCACTTTGTTATTGATGGTCATTCTTTGATCTTCCTAAAGATTAAAATTTATCCGTATTTATTGATTGCTATTGATATTGAAATGCCTTTTGTGTACTGATTGACAAGTAAACTAATGTGTATAGATCGAAATTCGTTGTACCATAATCTTCCTAATGATTATTTGCTATTGATATTGATTTTCCTTGACCCATTTTACATGTGAATTTGACAGAGCTGCTGCTCCGACAGGGTAGTGGGAATATACTGTCGGCGATGTGTACATTGTATTACTGATGCCCTAGCTAGGAAGAGATATGGTCCTGGCCATAAGACCTGATCAGTCTTATGCTTACTGATACTGATACTACTGGAGACTGTATGTTCGCTTATAGTCCATATAGTCCATACAGATACTACTGGAGGTTGTATGTTTACATATAGTCCATCCCTTTATCTGTCTTATGTACATGATACAAGTATTATTTACATGTTTATTGATTCCAAACTTATATCTTATTGCTTACCGTTGATATCTTTTATTATTATATGCTTATATCTCATATATAATGATGTATGCATGCTCACTGAGTATTTTATACTCACCAAATTAGTGGTTTATAATTTTTACAGGGATGTGTTAGAGGAAGCTGATTCCAAGTCAATTTCTTTTCCAACTTAGGACGTCAAGTATATCGAGGTACAATTATATTTGTTAAAGGTCATTAGTGACAATTCTTAGAGCTCCACGGTACTGTGTATAATTAGATGATTGAGAATTATAATGATGTATGAACAGTATAATACCCTAGAAAGTTATAACTATCATACATGAATTAATTCTCAGTATGTGGTCCATTAGTCTTAAAATGGTGGGAAATAATTTTAGAGACACAGTTAGAAAGCGAACTTGATACTTTTCTGAAAACTGACGGTGTCGGAAACATTGCCGAAAAATAAGTTGTTTGGTCAACAGAAGAATTTGTGTAGTTGATCTAGGGGTAAAAGATGACAATAATTTATGAAAATCATTTAGGAACACTGAAAAAGTAAGTAGTGGCATTTTTATAAATAAATGGAAGTTTAAGGTGAATAGTAGAAATTGGTCGGTCGTAATTATAGAATGACTCAAGAACTATTTTTATAAATAAGTATAAATTAAAATAAGCCTATTGACTCCTCACTCTGATATTTAAATCTTAACAGAATTGACAAAATAAATTACAGAAGATTTAAGGACCAAAGTGTAATGGATGAGAATTGGGGGATTTAGTTGTAATTGTGCAAATAGATTTTTCTATTTATTTTCTTCCTTAGCCATTGTTATTCATTTTCTTCTTCTCCTTATGCTTAGGCCAAACCATTCTTGGCACTTGTTCCTCCATTTTCTTCTTCAATTCTTAACCAAATCCTTTGAAATTTAATAGAAAAGTTAAGTTCTCACCTAGCTTAACTCATTACCATCTTCGATTTGTAGAAAGGAGTTAAGGATTTCAAGGAATAATCCATTGAAGCATTCGGGCATCATAGTGAACTTGAGGTAAGAATGTGTTTTGTTTAGTTTGATTGATTATTTAGGTGTTATTTAGGTTCAATTGAATGGGTTTGGTGTTAATTTGCACCAATTTATCCAATTGTGTTGAAATTCCTAATTTGAATGGTTAAATTGAAGTTGTAAGATATGATTTGATGAATTAGTGTTAGGTTGTGTTAATTGATGTTAGAATTAGTCAATTAGATGTGAATAGATAACTAATTGATAGATTAATTGATGTAGAATTGGAGATTTGACAAAGGTGACTTTCAAAGTGACCTATTTTGGCTTTTTTTGTGAGATTTGTGAATTTGGCTTGTGCAAAGGCTATTTGGAGGCTTAGGTGAGTTTACATTGCATCATTTAACATGCCTAAATGATTGAATTATTGATTGAAAACCTTTGACAAAAACCCTACCTTGGCCGAACCATGTATACCATACATTGCCTTTGGATTTGCTTGATTTTTGCTTGATTTTCCTTAGCTATTTGATCCTATTTTAATGTTGTTTAATCTTGTTTCTTGATACCTATACTTTGTTTGACAATATAGCTTTGTGTTTGATGAATTGGGCAAGTCAAATTTGCCACCTAACCTAACCTATTGGCTTGCCATTGTATGCCCACCAAGTGTTCGATGAAAAGCCTAGTTCATTTACCTTTAGCCTATTGGTTTGTATGCCATAGGCCTACTAATTGAATTCCATTGTCGCCAGCGACGTTGGCATGCCAATTGACTTACCATTTTCTGCTATCGAACCAACTTTTGTTTTATGTCTTTCCTTATTGCTAAACCCTTTATCATTTATTATATATTGTATACGGCATTGCCATTGATTATATTGATTACTGTACTGATTGATATCGAACTGATTGTTATTGGATTGACTGATATCTGGATGCCATTGTTGCTTATGGTATCCCTTGTTATGGACCCTTATATGGTTTGGCAGAGCCACCGATCCGACAGGGTAGTGGAGAAATACTGTCGGTGATGTGCACATTGTATTACTGCTACCCTAGCTATGAGGGGTTATGGTCCTGGCCATAGGGCCTGATCAACCTTATGCTACTGATACAGATATGTTATTGGAGACCTATGGTCCATACTGATACGGATTACTGGAAATTGTATGATTTCTTTTCATATAGTCCATCCCATTATCTATCTTTCCATATGATACCAAGCCTATAAGTTATTCTTTGGCTATACTATACCTTGACATTGATATTGTATATTGTTATCCTATTGACTGATACCATTATTTATTGGATGCCTATTGTTTATTGTGATGCATATAAATTCACTGAGTATCATCTATCCTCATCATTTCATTATTTACCATTTCAGGAGAGGAGTAGGTTGCAGAATCCAGTCTTCTGTCTTCAGTGGATTTCTGCTACAGACTGTCTATGTATATTTCTGACACATATTATGTATTATTTTTGGTGTTCATTATCTAGCTGCTCCATGGGTATGTATGGATTAGCTAGGAGATGAACATGTATATGATGATGATATTATTGTGTTAATGATGTTATTATGAGTTATAATGATATTGTGATGATTACAGCCAATTACAGAAACTTACAAAATGAATTACATGATAGCATAATGGACGGTAACTAATTAAAATGAATATTATATTGTGGTTTATAGATGATACATATGATACTAGGTTCTACGGATGTTGGTCTCCATTGTCATCTCCCGTGCCCTAGGACCGTCGCAGTTGGGGAAACCAGGTTGTAACAGAGTTGGTATCAGAGCACTAGGTTTACAGACTGTGAATCTAGGTTACAAATGAATATTGACTCAATTACAGAGGAATAGTGTCTAAGTACAGAATAGGGTAGAATTAAGTATACCATGGAGCATAGGATTTCCTTTATCGTCTATTGTTGTTATCGTCTGTTATATGTTATTATTTTGCGTTACTGCTGTATTTTGAGACTGTTATCATTTTTTCTGACGGATTACAGAGATGTCTGACAGCAAGGATAGAGATACCAGGGACGCTGAGGTTGCCTCTAATAAGTCACTAGTGAGGGAGATTAGTGTATCAGAGGGTCCATCTCGATCCCGACGGACTTCAAAGGATTCAGAGAGGAGAGATGACTAGTGGAGAGTGGAGATGATGAGAGGTTTGATGGAGTTGAGGAGGGAGATGGCTGAGATTAGACGGGAGAGACAACAGGCACAGGCACCACCTACTCCTGCAGTAGTACCAGAAGCAGTTCATGTAGCACCGGCTCCTGTGCAGCCAGTGGCGGCTCAGAGGGAGCCAGCTATACAGGGAGGTCAGAGAGAGATTGAGGAGGGTGGAGTTTCCATGTTTAGCTTTCTGAAGCTAAACTTACCTTAGTTTAAAGGAGATAGGGGTACAGATCCAATTGACTTTTTAGAGGAGGTGGAGAAGGTAGTGAGGAGACTACCTTGTTTAGAGTTGAGGGCAGTGGAGTTGGTTGGTCTATTGCTTAAGGGTAAAGCATGGACTTGGTTCTCGAGGCATATGGAGGCTAAGCAATATGGAGATCACCCACCCACATGGGCAAAGTTTAGACAGGGTTTAGTGGATGAGTTCATTACTGAGGGTGTAAAGACCCGTAATTTAGTTAGGTTTGAGCAGCTTAAGCAGGGAGACAGATCAGTAGAGGAGTATGCAGAGGAGTTTATCTGGCTGAGTAGATATGCTACCCATATAGTACCTACAAAGGTAGATCTGATTAGTAGGTTCCGAAGGGGTTTACATGTTGCACTTCATAATGCCTTGTTAGCTACAAAGTTCACTTCATTGACTATAGTGATAGACAAGGATACACAGATGGAGGAGAAATACAAGGCTGAGAGGGAAAAGAGGGACCAGAAGAGGAAGGGTGGTCCTGGATCACAGGTTAGGATGGGGGAGAGCAGCTACCATCCTAGACAGGTTGAGCCAGTCCCACAATTTGAGCAGAGATCTCCAAGTGGTAGTCAGAAGAGGAGACGTCAGAGTAAGGGACAACCCTTAGTTCTGTCAGCTTACTCCCAGGGTTCTTCGAGGCCAGTTACACAAACTTTCAGCATTCCTACTTGTGGGTATTGTGGTCGGAGACATGGAGGGGAGTGTTGGAGACGAACTGATGCATATTTGAGGTGTGGCCAGCAGGGCCATTATGCTAACAGTTGTCCAGTGAGGGCTGACTAGCAGCCATCTGTCACAGTATCACAGCCAGTGGTTTAGACGAGTTAAAATCTAGGTAGAGAGGCTACAACTAGAGGCAGAGGCAGGGGAGGACAGGCTCCTAGTGGCAGTCAGGCTCCATCTAGTAGTGGCCAGAGCAGAGTGTTTGCAGTCAACACTCAGGATGCTCAGAGATCGGACAATGTTGTCACAGGTACCATCTTGATTCAGAATGAGATTGCAGATGCCTTATTCGATTCGTGTGCAACTCACTGTTTTGTGTCACCACATTTTGCACCCAAATTGAATAAGGAAAGGAGATTATTAGATGTGCCATTAATGATTGCTACTCCTATGGGTGATAGTGTGGATGTTGATTATTACTACCCTGATTGCATTATTGAGATTGATGATCATATCTTGCATGTTGATTTGATTGAGTTGCCTGTGCTTGAGTTAGACGTTATCTTGGGTATGGATTGGTTGACGAGGCACCGGGCAATTATAGACTGTTATTGGAAGAGAGTCAGATTCTAGCCTGAGGGGCAGCTAAAGTTTGAGTTTCAGGGTGATATTCGGGAGTTCTGGATTAACCTGATTTCTACTATCCAAGCTAGGAGGATGATTAGGAAAGGTTGTTCAGCCTATTTGGCACATGTAGGGGATGTACAGAAGTCTTCTGTACAGTTGGATCAGATACTGGTGGTTCAGGAGTTTCCTGATGTATTTCCTGAGGAGTTGCCAAGATTGCCCCCTGACAGGGAGATTGAGTTTGAGATAGAGGTGCATGCAGGCACAGACCCTATATCTATTCCATCGGACAGAATGGCTCCAGCTGAATTGAAGGAATTGAAGATACAGTTATAGGAGCTATTGGATAGAGGGTTCATCAGACCAAGTAGTTCTCCTTGGGGTGCACCGGTACTATTTGTGAGAAAGAAAAATGGCTCATTGAGGATGTGTATAGATTTCAGACAGCTGAACAAAGTCACAGTGAAGAACAAGTATCCATTACCTCTGATAGATGACTTATTTGATCAGCTGCAGAGTGCCAGTCATTTTTCAAAGATAGATCTGAGGTATGGGTATCATCAGCTGAAGATCAGGAGGGGTGATATACCCAAGACTTCTTTCAGAACCCGCTATGGTCATTATGAGTTTCTGGTATTGCCATTCGGGTTCACCAATGCACCGGCGGCTTTCATGGATTTGATGAATAAGGTGTTCAGGTCATATTTGGATAATTTTATCATTGTATTCATTGATGACATACTTATTTATTCCAGGATTGAGGAGGAGCATAGGGAGCATTTGAGAATTGTTTTACAGACACTTCGGGAGTATCGGTTATATGCTAAATTATCTGAGTGCCAGTTCTGGTTGACCAAAGTGCGCTTCCTTGGACATGTAATATGCAAGGATGGGATAAAGGTGGATCCTTAGAAGATTGAGGCGGTTACTAATTGGACACAGCCTACCAGTATTTCAGAGGTACGCAGCTTTCTGGGTATGGCTGGATACTATCGAATGTTTGTGAAGGATTTCTCCCAGATTGCAGCTCCTTCGACTAGACTGATGAGGAAACAGGAGTGGTATGTCTGGACGGATGAGTGTGAACGTAGCTTCCAGACTCTGAAGTATTGCCTTACTAGTGCTCCAGTGTTGGCATTACTAGTTGAGGGGGAGAAATTTACAGTATATTGTGATGCTTCAAGGATTGGCCTAGGGTGTGTACTGATGTAGATGGATAGGGTGATTGCTTATGCTTCTCGTCAGTTAAAAAAGCATGAAGCAAATTATCCGACTCATGATTTGGAGATGGCAACTGTGATATTTGCCTTGAAGATTTGGAAACACTATCTGAATGGATCGAAATGTGAAATATATACCGATCATAAGAGTCTGCAGTATATATTTTAGCAAAAGGATTTGAATCTGAGGCAGCGCAGATGGGTAGAGATTCTTAAGTATTCTGATTGCGAGATTCTTTTTCACCTGGGGAAGGCCAATGTAGTGGTGGATGCTTTGAGCAGGAAATCAATGGGTAGTCTTGCTCATATTGTGATTGGCAGGAGGCCATTGATCAGACAGATGAGAGAGTTAGCAGATTTGGGGGTAGAGTTGGAGTTGGGATCCCAGGATCAGAACCAGGCTCTGATAGCCCAATTTCGGGCAAAGTCATTATTGATTGATGATATAAAAGTGGCTCAGGACAGGGATCCTTATCTTCTGAAGCTCAAGGGAGAGATACAGAGTGGATGGATGACAGAGTTCACAGTAGAGGATGGGGTATTGAGATGTGGGAGACATATTTGTGTACCAGACTTTGATGGGCTATGGGATTGAATTATGAGAGAGGCTCATTATTCTGTATACAGTGTACATCTAGGGATTTCCAAGATGTATCATGATCTGAGGGATATATATTTGTGGCCAGGGATGAAGAGAGATATAGCTCAGTTTGTATCTAAATGCTTAGCCTGTCAGCAGATTAAGTTCGAGCATCAGAAGCCATGAGGGCTACTTCAATAGATAGAGTTGCCTGAGTGGAAATGGGATCAGGTTACCATGGATTTTATAGTTGGTCTACCACAGACTTCGAGGGGATATGATTCTATATGGGTGATTGTTGATCGTCTCACAAAGTCTGCCCATTTTCTGGAGGTTAAGACCTACTATACGGCAGCTCAGTATGCACAATTGTATATGGATAAGATTGTGCGTCTTCATGGAGTTCCTTTGGTGATTATATCTGACAGGGGTACACAGTTCACATCTTGGTTTTGGCAGAAATTTCAGGAGATTATGGGTACCCAGTTACGCTTCAGTACTGCTTTCCATCCACAGACAGATGGGCAGTCGAAGAGGACGATCCAGACTTTGAAGGATATGCTCAGATTATGTATTCTAGATTTCAAGGGTAACTAGGATTATTATCTGTCATTGATAGAGTTCTCTTACAACAACAGTTATCACTCTTCTATTGGTATGGCTCCATTTGAAGCACTATATGGTAGGAAGTGCAGATCTCCAGTGTGTTGGGTAAAGCCAGGAGAGAAGCAGCTAGAGGGACTAGAGTTGATCAGAGAGACTATGGAAAAGGTTCCTATGATCAGGGAGTAAATGAGGAATACCTTCAGTAGGCAGAAGAGTTATGCTGATCTGAAGAGGAAGGATGTACATTTTGCAGTTGGTGATCATGTCTTCCTTAAGGTCTCACCGATGAGGGGAGTTATGAGATTTGGGAAGAGGGGAAAACTATCACCACGATTTATAGGCCCATTTGAGATACTTGAGAGGATTGGTAGTGTGGCTTATATATTGGCACTTCCACCCAGTATGAGCCACGTATATCCAGTATTCCATATATTGATGCTGCGAAAATATGTTTCTGTTCCATCGCACATTTTGGAGGTACAGGATATGGATCTCAGTGATGATTTGTCCTATAAAGAGGTACCTATGGAGATCATTGATATTTAGGTCAGGCAGCTTCGAAACAAAGAGATCCCTATGGTAAAAGTGCTTTGCAGGAACTAGATGATGAAGGAGTGCACATGGGAGAGTGAGCAGGAGATGCGGAGCAGATATCCATTCCTGTTCCAGCAATGAGGTATGTATTTATTTAAATTCGAGAACGAATTTATTTATAGGGGGTAGAATGTAATACCCTAGAAAGCTATAACTATCATACATGAATTAATTCTCAGTATGTGGTCCATTAGTCTTGAAATAGTGGAAAATAATTTTAGAGACACAGTTAGAAAGCGAACTTTAAACTTTTCCGGAAACTGGCGGTGTCGGGAACACTGCCGAAAAATGAGTCGTTCGGTCAATAGAAAAATTTCTGAAGTTGATTTGGGGGTAAAAGATGACCATAATCTATGTGTAATTTTGGTAAAAAGAAAGAAATGAAAATCATTTAGAAACACTGAAAAAGTAAGTAGTGGCATTTTGTAAATAAATGGAAGTTTAAGGTGAATAGTAGAAATTGGTCGGTCGGGGTTACAGAATGACTCCAGAACTATTTTTATAAATAATTATAAATTAAAATAAGTCTATTGACTCCCCACTCTGATATCTAAATCTTAACAGAATTGACAAAATAAATTACAAAAGATTTAAGGACCAAAGTGTAATAGATGAGAATTGTGGGATTTAGTTGTAATTATGCAAATAGGTTTTTCTATTTATTTTCTTATTTAGCCATTGTTCTTCATTTTCTTCTTCTCCTTATGCTTAGGCCGAATCATTCTTGGCACTGCTTCCTCCATTTTCTTCTTCAATTCTTAACCAAATCCTTTGAAATTTCATAGAAAAGTTAAGTTCTCACCTAGCTTAACTCATTACCATCTTTGATTTGTAGAAAGGAGCTAAGGATTTCAAGGAATAATCCATTGAAGCATTCGGCCATCATAGTGAACTTGAGGTAAGAACGTGTTTTGTTTAGTTTGATTGATTATTTAAGTGTTATTTAGGTTCAATTGAAAGGATTTGGTGTTAATTTGCACCAATTTAACCAATTGTGTTGAAATCCCTAATTTGAATGGTTAAATTTAAGTTGTAAGATTTGATTTGATGAATTAGTGTTAGGTTTTGTTAATTGATGTTAGAATTAGTCAATTGGATGTGAATGGATAACTAATTGATGGATTAATTGATGTAGAATTGGAGATTTGACAAAGGTGACTTTCAAAGTTACCTATTTTGGCTTTTTGGTGAGATTGGTGAATTTGGCTTGTGCAAAGGCTATTTAGAGGCTTAGGTGAGTTTATATTGCATCATTTAACATGCCTAAATGATTGAATTGTTGATTGGAAATCTTTGGCAAAAACCCTACCTTAGCCGAACCATGTATACCATATATTGCCTTTAGATTTACTTGATTTTTGCTCAATTTTCCTTAGCCATTTGATCCTATTTTAATGTTGTTTAATCTTGTTTCTTGATACCTATACTTTGTTTGACAATGTAGCTTTGTGTTTGTTGAATTGGGCAAGTCAAATTTGCCACCTAACCTAACATCTTGGCTTGCCATTGTATGCCCACCAAGTGTTCGATGAAATGCCTAGTTCATTTGCCTTTAGTCTATTAGTTTGTATGCCATAGGCCTACCAACTAGATGCCATTGTCTCCAGCAACATTGGCATGCCAATTGAGCTATCGTTTTCCACTACCGAACCAACTTTTGTTTTATGTCTTTCCTTATTGCTACACCCTTTATCATTGATTGTATATTGTATACGGCATTGCCATTGATTATATTGATTACTGTACTGATTGATACCGAACTGATTGTTATTGGATTGACTGATATCTGGATGCCATTATTGCTTATGGTATCCCTTGTTATGGACCCTTATATGGTTTGGCAGAGCTACTGATCCGACAGGGTAGTGGGAAAATATTATCAGCGATGTGCACATTATATTACTGATACCCTAGCTAGGAGGGATTATGGTCCTAGCCATAGGGACTGATCAGCCTTATGTTACTGATACAGATATGTTACTAGAGACCTATATGGTCTATACTAATACGGATTACTGGAGATTGTATGATTTCGTTTCATACAATCCATCCCATTATCTATCTTTCCATATGATACTGAGCCTATATGTTATTCTTTGGCTATACTGTACCTTGACATTGATAATGTACACTGTTATCCTATTGATTGATACCATTATTTATTGGATGCCTATTATTTATTGTGATGCATGTAAATTCACTAAGTATCATCTATCCTCACCATTTCATTATTTACCATTTCAGGAGAGAAGTAGGTTGCAGAATCCAGTCTTCTGTCTTTAGTGGATTTCTGCTACAGACTGTCTATGTATATTTCTTATACATATTCTGTATTTTTTTTGGTGTTCATTATCTAATTGCTCCATGGGTATGTATGGGTTAGCTAGGAGATGAACATGTATATGATGATGATATTATTGTGTTGATGATGTTATTACGAGTTATGATGATATTGTGATGTGATATTGTGATGATTACAGCCAATTACAAAAACTTACAAAATGAATTACAGAATAGCATAATGGATGGTAACTAATTAAAATGAATATTATATTATGGTTTCTAGATGATGCATGTGATACTGGGTTCTACGGGTGTCAGTCGCCATTGGTATCTCCCGTGCCCTAGGACCGTCGCGGTCCGGAAAATTGAGTCGTGATAAACAATGAAATATTTAATGTTACAGTAACATTCAAAATGTAATGTGTAATGCATAATGATTAAAAATGTCAATAATAATAAATTGATAAAAACAGTGACAGAGGTAAATGATAAAATGAAATTTTCATGTTTTGAAAAAGATTTAGAAGTGATATGTATGACTGTTGAACTGTGATGTTGAGGGTATAAGTATAAGGTTGGCAAATTATTGGGTGTGTAAAATAATTTTTAGTGCACACTGTGTAATTTTTGAGAGACTCAGTTTTGGGTCTGGAATAGCATTAAAATAACAAAAGAAACTCTGACAATTTTGTTGTAAAATTTATAAGTAATAAATGGGATTTAAGTACTGATGCATAAATTAATATTGATTTAATAATTGATAAATGGATTGTTCATGGGTTCTACAGATTTCTGGTGACCTTAAGTCTACCCTTGCCCTAGGACCGTCGCGGCTCAAAAGTGGGTCGTAACAATTATACTCACCTCGGATTTATTTATTATTTTTCAGAAATAAGGTTGTAGTGGTGGCTGTTTCTCAAGTCATTCCTTTCTTTGGCATGGGATGTCAAAAACTCCAATTTAATTATTATTTTGAGGAATCATATTTATATACTCTTAAAGCTCCATGGTACTGTTGGATTGGTAGTTGTGAGTATATATGAATGCTTTGTTTAATGAAAGTTACAAATTAAATGAAATACAAATGATGTGAATAAGTTAATGAAGTAAAGATTATAGATGTGCTATGAATGTTAAAATGCAATTGTGACTTGGTATGCATATATAGAAGTGTTTTATATATGACTATAAAAACTGTGGAGTTGAGATTATAAGGATGATGAAAATATTAGGAGTGTAGTTTCTATACAAGTGGTGTAATATGACAAATATGTGATAGGATTAGATTGAAAATACAAGGGAAACCCTGGCAAAATTTCTGTTAGAGTAATAATTATCAAGTAGAATACAAAAATAAATGAATGGTTTCAATTATGAATGATTGTAATTGGCATGTTAATGGGTTATACGGGTATTTGGTGATCTTAAGTTTACCCGTGCCCTAGGACCGTCGCGTTCCAAAAGTGGGACGTGACAGTACCATAGTGGTTTGGGTCAATCTTTCACTAGTTCAAGGTATCCAGTTCATAAATTTTGCAAGCCTAGATTAGAATTAAAATGCACTTCATACTATACTCAGAGTTGTGAGGCCTCGCTCGAGAACCACCCATCTCGCGGATCCAGGGGATCACGGATGCTCTCATTGTTGGGACGATTTCTCACGGATTGGGAGGCAACCTTAGCGCCCTTTTTTTGAAAATGGTTTTGACATTTTGAAGTCTCCACCTTAAGTTATTTTTGTTGGGAAATTTTAAGGTAAAAACCCAATTTGATTCCAATTCTATCCCAAAGGAAAATAAGTGCACTAGTCTTTGAAACCAAAGAGGATTCGGGGACTAGGTTTTTGGTTGAACCTGGCTTCTAATTTTAACCTTGATTTAAAGTGTTTTCATGAGCAGTTTAATAGGATGATATATATAGATGCATGAGCAAGTTAGATAAAAATAAAGCAGTAAAGCAGTTAAGAGAGTGGTAATTAAATTATTACAATTCAAGAATCTCAAAATATGGGATATCGACTCTAGCCCTTATGGGTTCTAGGTCGATCACACATTCCCCGAATAATACATTCAATAAAGCAGTTAATTAATAGAAAAGATATAGCTTTGACCTTTTTGGATTTGAAGCCCTTACGTAGCTTGCCTACGTATCCCGTTGAATGGGAATCAAAACCCATGCAGTTCTCCCTTCTTGCGAAGGAGGGTTGATTTATGCCCAACTTATCATATTTTGGACTCTTTATTTTGATGCTCTACCAAAATAAAGGAGATTTACCTATTTTGATGCTGTATCAGAAATAGGAAAAGTTAGGAGACGATACCTGCTCCTTTGCTTTTTGGGAAGGCGACAGTCGGATTGTCCTTCCGGATCGGAGCTCTACTTTAGATCGGTTGAAGTCCGAGAAGATGGTCGGATTGTCTTTTATCTGGTAATTCAAAACAAGCAAATGAACAGAGTGATTTTGTTAGAAATAATTTTGAGGCTCCACGCGCCCCAGATTTGGTCCTTCTTTATCTCAAAGAGAACTAAATAAATTGGGCTCCACTCACCCCGAATTGATTATTCTTTAAACTCAAAGAGAGTTAAAGAAATAAGAAGAAAATAGTGTATGAGAGAGAAATAGAGGAAATTCGAGAAGGAAAATCGACTTCAAGGGATTTCGGTGTCCATATTGTAAAGGAGAGGGGTCTCTATTTATAGGTAAGAGGGTTGCCATTGGAGGGGGCAGCATCGCCGTTGGGGCTCTTGGTGGCACGGGCTGAGAATGAGGGTGGTAGCCTAATTGGTGACCGGCGGTACCGCCAGAGGGGCCGGCGACACCGCCTTCCACTGAGGGTGGTAGCCCGAGTCCGACTCTGATCCGACACATTTCTGAGTCCGTCCAAGCGCGGGTTTGGTTTTGATGAGTGATGGTAGGCTTGGCACGAGTCTGAGGGGTGTAGAAAATGAGTGTTCATAGCTACCCCTCAGCATGGTTGCTTTTCTAGAAAAGTAATCATGATGATAGTGGACACAGGCTACCATGATAATGTAAAGATATCCAAAGGCTATCCTAGGAAGGGTATAAAGAGGTTCTAAGGATACCCTTAGAAAAGGTTTGATGAGATCCTAAAGCTACCCTTAGGATGATCTGAAAAGCTTCTAAGGCTACCCTTAGAAAAGGTTTAATGAGATCCTAAAGTTACCCTTAGGATGGTCTGAGATGGTTGACTTTAGAAAAGGAGAGGTCTAACTCTGCTATAGGTCTCAGAATGAGGAATCCTAACTCTCTGCTAGGGTGATAAGAATGTTGTGCTAAAGATGATATCGGTGTTATGTTAAGCATATAGGATGAAGGCTCAAGAATCCATTTTGGATGACAGACGTGATATAGATGAACTGGGTTGTTCATGTCTGATTGGAATAAAAGAATGCATTCTGATCACATCTTGCAGGGTCTAGAGGTGAGATGAAAAAATAGATTTTTTATTTCAAACATTTTTTAGAATCAAATTAGATGGAAAGAAGGATTTCGATTTTCAGACATTTTTTAGAATGAAATTAGATGGAATTGAATTTTGATTTCAAACATCTTTCAAAATGAAATTAGATGGAAAATAGATTTTTATTTCAGACATTTTTCAGAATGAAATCGAGTGAAAAATAGATTTTGATTTCAAACATCTTTCAGAATGAAATTGGGTGAAAAATGGATTTTGAACTCAAATTTATTTCATAATGAAATCGGATGGAAAATAGATTTTGATTTCAAATATTTTTCAAAATGAAATTGGGTGAAAAATATATTTTAATTTCAGACATCTTTCAGAATGAAATCAGATGAAAAATAGATTTTAATTTCATACATTTTTCAGAATGAATTCGGGTGAAAAATAGATTTTGATTTCAGACATCTTTCAGAATGAAATCATATGAAAAATAAAATTTGATTTCAGACATTTTTCATAATGAAATAGGGTGGGAAATAGATTTTGATTTCAAACATTTTTCAAAATGAAATCAGGTGGAAAATGGATTTTGATTTCACCAAGGGCTGCTTGGGCTCAAAATGATTTTTGGTTTGCCAAGGGCTACTTGGGCTTAAAATGATTTTTATCTTACCAAAGGCCACTTGGGCTTAAAATGATTATTGGCTTGCCAAGGGCTACTTGGGCTTAAAATGATTGTTGGTTTGCCAAAGGCTACTTGGGATTAAAATGATTGTTGTCTTATCAAGGGCTACTTGGGCTTAAAATGATTTTTGATTTGCCAAGGGCTACTTGGGCATAAAATGATTTTCAGCTTGCCAAGGGTTATTTGGGCTTAAAATGATTATTGGCTTGCCAAGGGCTACTTGGGTTTAAAATGATTGTTGGTTTGCCAAGACTTGCTTGGGCTTAAAATGATCTTTATTTGCCAAAGGCTTCTTGGGCTTAAAATGATCTTTGTTTTCTCAAGTTTGAATTTGAATGAGTGAGACTTTAATGATACATGACTTATGAACCTTTGAGTTAAAGGAAATGATGCATGGCTTAAGAGATTTTCCAAAGTCTGAGGAAATAATGCAATTTAGGTTGCCCTAAATCAGAAAGAAATTAATGAGATACAATGTCCTAACTCTATACTAGTCTAGAAGTGAAAACTTAAGCTCTTTAGGAAATCGATTTTTTTTCAAAAGAGCAAACCTAATTCGGTTCTAGTTTGGAAAATGCAATTACCCTTAGAGGGTTTAATGAGCTTTGATTAATACTAATTGAGACTCTGAATTTTGCATGTGCATCTTATTTCTAATGCATGTTTTGACAAATCTAATACCTTGAACCAGTGAAAGACTGATGTGCATTGTAAGGTGACAATTTATGAGAAATGTCATATTAATGATTGAAATTTTAGCAAGAAGCCCTACTTTTTGAAGGAAGGTGACTTGTGGAAAAGGGTGACTTGGTCATTTTATTGGTCTTTGAGGGTGAGATTAAGGGCATTGATCTTGGATCAAGGGTTGCATCAAGTTTGATCAAACGGTGAGATTTTGGCTGATCTGGTATCATGGATTTGAATAGGGTTTAATCTTGGATCAAAGGGTAAGTTTAGGACTTAATCTTGGATCAAAGGTTGAGACTATGGTTAGTCTTGGATCATGGATTTGAATAGGGTTTGGACTAAGGGCTGCACTTGGATTCTTGTGGAGATGACCCATTTTTGGGGACTGTGATTTTAAAGAGATGGCCCGCTTTTGAGGAATGATGACTTAGATCACTTTGGTGGTCATTAATATTTGAGAGGGTGTTAGCAATTTATCGGGTAGTGACCAGTAGGACTGGTGAGGTTTTGAAGCCACATTCAGTTTGGATCGAATGTGTTGGATTGGGGATGATTCCATGCTCAGTATTGGTTCAAAGATTAACTTGGAAGACTGAGGTCCGGTATGCCTTGTCAGAATGGTTTTGGACTCCTAAAGGTCGACTATGTGAGTTGGTCCTGTCGGTTTGATTTTGCACACCTAATGGAAGGCTATGTGGATTGGTTTTAATTTGGGTCGAAGGATGGCTTTAAGAGTTTGTATGCTTGGTTCTTGCCAAAGATGACTTTGTTCAATGAGGTTTATGGAAGTTGAATTTGTGGTTGGCTTTATCTCAAGCTATAAGCTTTTTCAGATGGGTTTAGACATTCAAAAAGATAACTTGGCTGCTTAGGCTCATAGATCTTGATTCGAGATCCACTTTTGATTCCATACCTGACCCAACTTCAACAGGGCGATAGGTTTTAAATTTGGTAATGAGGGCTTGGATATTCAGACAATCTAAGGATCACTTGAGAATTTCAACTTTGGTTTCACTAATGAGGATTAGATCAATCTGAACACTTTTTCCTCAAACCATTGAATCCTTTCTGCTTTTCCCCCTTGAGCTTGGACTTGCTTTTGGGAAATGTGAGGTTTTATGAGTTTGTCTTATGGGAAAAATAAGTGGTGCTATTCCTATTATTTGAGATTCAAAAGATTCTTGGGGCTGACACTTTGTCGGTTTGGACCAGTATGACTGACACGCGGGTCAACGACTTGACTGACACTTTGTCGGTTGGAATCTTTGGAACTAACACACAAGTCAAATGACTTGACAGAACAGTCATTCATCATGAAAGAAAAAGGCTTTTTGATTTGACGATTTGGATAATCGACTCAAGGAATAATGACTTTGGATTACTTATCCTCGGATGATGGATTTAGCCACAGTGACTAGATGTTGACTTGAGAAAACATGCCCCTGACGAGGGATTAGGTTGGTTTAGCCATTTAACTGCTTTGACTAAGTTATGTGATGATTGACAAAAGGACATACCCCTAATGCGGGATAAAGACAATTTAGCCAATTAGCTAAAAGATGTGACAGATGACAATCGTGACAATCATTTGACACCAAGATACTGAAATGACTTTGATGATTCTGACAAGGACTTGTTAGCAACTTTTTCTATGATGATTGACTCAGAAAATGATGATGAATTTTTTTTTATGTTTTGATTTTTGTCTAAGATGCCCTTATGGGTTTTCAACTCGCCGAGCAGAAATTAATTAATCTGGGCACAAAAAATAATAATTTTATTATGCTTTGGACCGTAACCAAGGTGGGCTGCCTATGTATCTCCATTTGCATTTTTTTTTTGGAGTCATTTTCTGGTATGTTGCCCCGGCATTCTTTAAATCAAAAGTCATGACCTTGTAGCAGTAGGTGTCCTATTCTATCACAAAGGCTGTCTTTTCCTTGTCAGGTGGATAGACTTGTATTTGATCATACCATATATAAATCAGTCAAGGAGACTACCCCAGATTCGGCCATGCGGTCAACCAATAAGTCTATGTAAGGTAAAGGAAAATCATCTTTTGGACAGGCTTTGTTCAAAATCCTGTACCCCACACACATTCTTACTTTCCCATCCTTCTTGGGCACATGCACTATGTTGGCTATCCATGAAAGGTAAGTGACAGGTTCAATGAAATCGTTCTTTAATAACTTGGCAACTTCCTCTTTGATTTTGAGAGACCACTCTGTCTTCATCCTCCGTAACTTCTGCTTTATGGGCTTCACATTCTCATGAGTCAGAATTTTATGGACTTCTTATGCTTGGATTGATACCTGTCATGTCTTCAGGTTTCCAAGCAAAACAATCTGAAAATTCTTGAACAATCTTGACTAGAGAAGCCTTATCATGATGATGCAATGAATGTAAATTTCAATTTATAATCTGTGCCAAAGTTAATTGATTCTTCTTCTTCTTTTTCTTTTTTTTGACGCCTCTTTTAAATTGGATTTATGGAGAGGAAAAAGATTCAAGGATATAAAAGGAAAATTTAACACTTTCATTGATAACAAAAGTTTCATCCTTGCGGACTACATCAAAATTAAAAGAAGGACCCTGGAGATCCATTACAGACTCTACAGAGTAAAAAGAAGAAACAGACTCAACAGACTCTGACTCTGACTTGGGTTTAGACTCTTACTTGGACTTAGACTCTGATTTGAATTCAATCTCAGACAGGTCAGATTAACTAGGCTTGAATTCCTCCATAAACTATGCTACTTTGGGCTCTTGTTGGTTGATGAGGTAGAGTCTATTTCCACTTACCTTCCTCCTAATCTGAATCTTCAGACCTGAAGGGATTGATGATGGTTTCAAGGTAAATGGGGGCATCGGATATTGGGCCAGGGGGAAGGATATCTCCAATGTCAATGAGATCTTGGATTTTGTGTCTCAAGTTCTTGCACATATCTGTTTTATACCCAAAACTTTGATGATAATCACAATACTCATTCATATTCCAGCTTTTAGGCAAAGGGTTAAGAGGTGCCTTTAATTCTAAAGGTGTGACCAGTTTAGATTCCAAAGCCTTCTTATAAATGAAGCTCAAGGGCATACCCAAATCCGTGAATTTCCTTTTCAAAGACTGACTCTTCTGTTTGGTAGAGGTAATGGAAGTGAAGGTATTATTCTGCTTGTATCTTCTCTCCATTATGTGGCCTTGTCCTAACACAACAGTATTGCGCTTCACAGACTTTTCTATGGGTGAATGGGTGAAGGTTTCCTTACCTTGAAAAGCATTCAAGAAAAAGGAAGGGTTGGTGTTGGTTAGATTAACTTGAGGTGTATTTGAAGAGCTTGGATCAGCTGGTTTGGGCCTGGTCTGATTCATGGATTTTATATCATCAATCTGGGAATTCAAGGCTTTGGTCACATAAACCAATGCATTGTGGAAGCTAGTTTGCTGGACGGTCAGGGCTTTGGGAAAGTCAGCCTATTAAGCGATCAATATTTCATTAAAGCTGGCTTGTTGAGCGATTAAGGCTTCATTGAAGTGGATTTGTTGAGCACTAAGGCTGTATTTGATCATGGCTTCAAAATTCTCCTCTTGCCTTTTGATGAGGGTGGTGAGAAGTGTGTCAATGACATCCATATTGGTTGGGTTGGCCATTGGTACCTTTTAAAGATAAGGAAAGGGATTTGTACATGGAAGAGAAAACATAACTCTGTTCTAGGTTTTTAGGGGAAAGGAAAACCTAACTTTGTTCTAGGTTTTATAAGGAAAAGGAAAACCTAACTTTGTTTTAGGTTTTAGGAAAAAGAAAACCTAACTCAGTTCTAGGCTTATAGGGAAAAGAACACCTAACTCTGTTCTAGGTTTTAGGAAAAGGAAAACCTAACTTTGTTCTAGGCTTATAGGGAAAAGAACACCTAACTCTGTTCTAAGTTTTAGGAAAAGGAAAACCTAACTCTGTTCTAGGTTTACAGGGAAAGTTTTGCGTTGCAAATTCCTAGGAAATTGATTCCTAAAGTAAGGTGGGCCAAAGTTATTTGGATTTTAGGATTTTGGAGAGGTAATGGTGCCAACTGGGTGTAATACGCCATATTTATGCATAACAAGTTTTTGGGAAATAAGTTCTCAGTATATGGATTAAAATATCAAAATGACCAATAATAATTTTAGAAACTCCGTTAGAGCAAAAACGAGAAAATTTTTCAGAAATCGTCGGTACCGATATCTGTCACGACCCATCCCGGGAGTCGCGACGGTCCTAGGATATGGGTGATGCATAAGCGACCAATACCACGAAGAACCCCAATGCACTATCTATATGGCATACGATAAACAAAACAACTTAATGAATATAAGACTGCTGAGGAAAATTCGACAGCATCTCGTCTAAAATTGAACTATGCCCAAAAATCAAAACAAGCAACTGACACTTCTATAATATTCACAATCATCTCCAACTCTTGATCCCTCTAGATCTCCATCATCAATCCAAATATCAATGTATATAACACACATTTCAATCATATATAATTAAATCAAACATCAACTATAATCAACATTATATATATATATGCAAACTTATCATTATCTACATGCCAAAGTCTATATACAGTACCATGGAACTATTCTGTGTATTTTCTTTTACATTAATTTAAGGTTTGATTTTTACATGCAATAGACCTCCAAGGCAAAAGAAAATGTTACCAATGGAATACGAGCCTCACCGAAGACCTGAAAAAGATTAAACACTGAGAGAATGAGTATAAAAATACTCAGTGAGTTTAAAAGCATAAGAATGCAGTAAATGCATTATGATATTATTAATACCATCATAATATATATTTATATAATAAGCTATAGCATATGAATAATAATAGCATTAACT
>CANXYC011650451.1:0-23586 GCA_948193065.1 Aleurites moluccanus
GTCACTCCTGTGTATAGAGGTTCCTTGGTATATAATGTATAGAGGTTTAAGTTGACTTAAGTAAAATGTTAAAATGATCAAATGGTAAATTGATATGATATGGATATGTATATATTGTACATATTTATGGTATGTGATCCTTATATGATATGTATATGTTATATAATATGAATGAAAATATTGAAGTGCATTTTGGGTTGCAATTGATCAACGGAGGATATAAGGGGATGTATGTTATATTGGGAGTGCATATTTATATGTTTTGCGGATAGCTTAAGTCAGAATTACAAAGGAAACTCTGTCAGTTTTTCTGCATGATTATTATGATGTTTTAAAAAAAATTATCACCTAAAATGTATCATAGGTTAAGTTATGAATGTAAAAGTAAAAGCATGGGTTCTTCAAGGTACTGGTGGCTTAGGCATTACCCGTACCCTAAGACCATCATAGTCTAAAGTTAGGCTGTGACAATTTAAATGTTGTTTATTGTTGGATATTTAATACCTATTGAATAGCCTTGATTGTGAGTTTGTTGTTGATTATATGGGCAATGTCAATGTTGCACCATAACCTAGCTAAATTGTCCATTCAATATTGCACACCACGTGTTTGATGAAATACCTAGTTTATTTGCCATAGACCTACCATTTGTTTCATCCATAGGCCTACCATTTGAATGTCATTGTCGCCAGCGATATTGGTTAGTCAATTGAGCCAACCATTTGACTATTGATGACCAACTTGTATTCTAACTTATTGTTTATTGCTAAATCTACTGCTATTGTTTACGTACCTTCTATTGTCTATTTGTTACTTAATTGCAGTCACTTTTGATTTATTCACGAGCTATTAATAATTGATGAGACAGTTGATATACATTGATATCTTTTGACTTATTTCTATGCCTATATTGATTATAATGTAATTTGATAGAGCTTCCTCAGGGTAGCGGGTAAATACCGTTAGCAATGTGTGCATTGTTTACATGATATCCTAGCTGGGAAGGGATAACTGTCATAGCCATAAGACCTGATCAGTTTTATGTATATGATATGAGCTCAATGTGAGCTATTACGTGTTCATGGCCTATTATCTATCTTATTTACATGATATGAGATTTGTAGCCTATCTTTTGGTTCCAATTCATTGTTTCTGTAACTTATTTTCTCATTCTATAATTGGTATGCATCATTTGTATTATTGTTTACCTATCAAATGTTCATTGTTATACTAACCATTTTATATTGGATGGTGCATATTAGATTCACTGAGTATTTAATACTCACTCCATTCAGTTGTTTCCCTATTTATAGATGCAGAGTAGAAGGCAGAATCATGTTTGTTGATTTCCCTGTGGATTCCTGCTACATCTAGTGACAGTGTAATTATTTTGGCACTGTATTTTATGTATTATTCTTAGTTGCTCCATGGGTATTGTATATGGTATAGATAGATTGTACATGTGAATATATGACATTATGTGGAGCTAATATTTTGATATGGCATGTGATGATAATAATTACAACCAATTGCAGAATAGATTGCAGACTGTCAGACTACAAAGTAACAAAATGGATATTAATTAACTAATTGATTATTAATTAGATAGTAAATGATTATAACAATTGATACTGAGTTTTACGGGTGTCGATCGTCTCTGACATTTCCTGCATTCTAGGACTGTCATGTTCCGAAATTAGAACGTGACACATAACCCCTTTTTTTTATTTTTGAAGGTGCAAAAATGACACTGACATTATAAAAATGGGTTATTGCTCCCATAATATTTTTATATATTTTTTTTAAATCATTAAATATATATCTATTGCTAACTGCTTATATCTCCGCTCCTAAAAGGTAAGAACCTAATTCATTTAGAAATTTATTATCATATAATCATACTGATACATTGTATAACATATTTTAATTAAAAATTCAGCAGCATCTCCTTACAGTTCTTCAAGTGCATCAATTAAAAAATGTCTTAAATTGACGTATTTTTTAATATGCATTCAAAGAACAAATAAAAAAAGGTGAAAGTCACTATGTAAATTTACTTCATTTAAAAGGGTGAAAGTCAATAAAAAAAACTTTTTTAGTAACAATTCAAATTTCATAAAAGAATTGAAAGGAAACAACATTCTGAAAAAGATGTCAATATTTTGAGACTCCTCCTCCATCCATACAGATTCAACAATAGAATGAAAAAAGAAAAAAGCATAAAAAGTAATTTTCCTAACTTCTTTACTCTTAAAAATGCTTTATCGATCTTAATCACATAATTTTTTTTCTTTTACTTTCAAATTTAACTTTGTTAAATTATTACAACTATATCCTACCTTTGTCACTAAAAATAAAAGGGAGAAGGGGAAGATTGGTTGATCAATGCAAATGTAATCATGTTTATAATGAGATGTGATTAATCATGTTGATTTCACTCTAATTTTCGTAAAATTTGAAATGTCTCAATCATAAATAATCCATATTTGTTAAGAATTAATCCGTGAAATCTGTCAACTTTGTTCTTAAAATCTAATGGCTCAAGATATACATATAAATTAAAATAATAGAAATTATAGTAGATAAATTGCTTTATAGTAATTGTATCTTGAGCAAATTTGATTAATGTCAATGGAACATTAATGAAATTTATCATCCACATGTGTACATAAAATAATTAAATTCATTTATTTTATTATTTATAAGTTTTTAATGTGTAAAAGTTAACGTGTGATGTAGATAAATATCTATTTATTTATAATATTATCACGACCCGGTTTTCCGGACCGCGACGGTCTTAGGGCACAGGAGATGTCAATAACGACCGGCACCCGTAGAGCCCAGCATCATATGCATCATCTATAAACCTCAATATATTATTCATATTAATTAATTATCAGTCATTCTGTTAACCTGTTATGCATTCTGTTATAAATCTGCAATTGGCTGTAACATTCACATAGCATGTGATAATACCATCATGTAACTCAATATAATAATATCAATATATCATATACAATGTTCATCTCCTAGCTAACCCAATACAAACCCATGGAGCAACTAGATAATGAACACCACAATAAATATACAGAATATATCAAAAATCTAGAAAATATACATTAAGGACTGTGACAGATTTCCTGGGATGACAGAAGACAGGAATATGCAATCTACTTCTCTCCTGAAATGGGTAAACAATGAAAAAATGAGTATAGATGATACTCAGTAAATTTACATGCATTATCAATGAAATATAAGCTCAAATAATGGTTTGCACATGATAAGAAATAATGGTACAGTGTAAATCATATAAGTTACAGAATCAGTATCGATAAACAATAGGATTAGCAATGGTCATATCTAATCAGGGAATCAATATGGTAAGACAGATAGAGGACCATGAACACGTAGACTATGTGTAATCACACATTCGATCACATATAATATAGGCATAAGACTGATCAGGTCCTATGGATGGAATCAATAACCCTTCCCAACTAGGGCATCAATACCAATATGCACATTGCCGATAGTATGTACCCACTACCCTGCCGGTGAGGCAGCTCTGTCAAACTACCTTTAGTTCAATAGAAAGAGATATCATGTCAATAGATACCACTATGCAACAATGGTACCATCACTGCCAATATAATCAATATCAATCAAATCAAGTAATTTTTGAATCAACGGCATAGTAAAATACAACATATGAGCAAGGATATAGGTTATGGTAAACAATAATGGTATGGAACAAAATTTGGTTTGGTGACCGAAAATGGTAGGTCAATTGGCATGCCAACGTCGCTGGCAACAATGACATTCAATTGGTAGGCCTATGGCATGCAAACCAATAGGCTAATGACAAATGAACTAGGCATTTCATCGAACACTTTGTGGGCATACATTGGCAAGCTAATAGGTTAGGTTTTGGTGCAAATTTAGCTTGTCCATTCAAATCAACAACAAACCACATTGTAATACAAAGTATATGTATCAAAGAAACACAATTAAACAATATTAAAATGGATCAATTTGGCAAGGAAAATCAAAGGAAAAACAAACAAAATCATAGGCATACTAGGTCATCTAGGGTTCGGCCAAAGAGTGATTTTTGCCAAAGGGTTCCAATCAACAATTTAACAATTTAGACATATTAAATGATGCAATGTAAACTCATCTAAGCCTCCAATAGCCAATGTATAAGTCAATTCAACCGAAATGCCCAAAATTGCTTACTTTAAAATTCAACTTGATTCAATCTCCAATTCTACATCAATTAATCCATCAATTAGTTACCTAAACACATCTAATTAATCATTTCTAACATCAATTAACAAAACCTAATACTAGTTCAATAATTCACATCTTACAACTTCAAACTAAGCAACCTAATTAGGGATTTCATCAAATTAGGATAAATTGGTGCAATTAACTATCATACCCACTCAATTGAACCTAAATAATATCTAAATCATCAATTAAACTAAACAAATAAATATTCTTACCTCAAACTCCCATGTTGGCCGAAATCTTCTCCTTGATCTTCCTTGAAATCCGTTGCTTCTTCCTTAAAATTAATGATAGAAATGGATTAAGCTACCTTGATTTGTTATTTTTCTTTCAAATTCCTTAAGATTTCTATAGGAATGAGAAGAAATGGAAGATGGAGAAATGGAGAATGGTGTTCGGCCTAAGCTAAAGGAGAAGAAGAAATGGAGCAACCGAAAATGCTTAAGGCAAATTAATAGAAAAATCAAATGAAAATTACAACTAAACCCCAATCTCTCATCCTTTACACTTTGGTCCTTAAATCTTCTGTAATTTATTCTGACAATTCTGTCAGGATTTAGATATCAGAGTGGGGAATGAATAGGCTTGTTTTAATTTATACTTATTTATAAAAATAGTTATGGAGTCATTATATAACTCCGACCAACCACTTTCCACTATTTACCTTGAATTTTCATTTATTTATAAAAATGTCATCACTTACTTTTTCAGTGTTCCTAAATGATTTTCACTTCTTTATTTTTACCAAAATTACACATAAATTATGGTCATCTTTTACTCCCAACTCAACTTCAGAAATTCTTCTATTGATTGGACTGCTCATTTTTCGGCAGTGTTCCCAACACCGCCGCTTTTCGGAAAAGTTTCAAGTTTGCTTTCTAACTGTATCTCTAAAATTATTTCCCACCATTTCAAGACTTAAGGACTACATACTGAGAATAAATTCATGCATGATAGTTATAATATTCTAGGGTCTTACAAATATACACATATAATGTAATGGTTTGAGATTTTATTTTATTTCATATTATTTATTGAATTTAAAATTATTGTATACAAATTATATTTATGTATTACATAAAAAGAGTAAATTTTGTATATCTAGACTTTATTTTGGACAAGTGTGACTTAACTCTACTAAGGTGAAATGAATCTCTCATATTATATTAGACTGACTAAAGTCTTTATATACAAGTTTACAACTAAGGAAATACAGCTAAACATATAAAAACATGATTGTTTGCAAGTAATAGAAAGTACAACATGATTGTAAACATGATTGTTAGACTCCCCCTCAAGATGTGCATACATGTTGTGTATGTGCAGCTTGCTTAGGAGGTAACAGAAACGGCTGGGATGTAAGGCCTTTGTGAAGATATTAATAACTTGCTCCTTTGTCTTCACATATTCAAGAAGCACTAAACCATATAGTACCTTCTCCTTTATAAAATGACAATTCAGTTCAATATGTTTTGTTCTCTGATGTAAAACTGGATTCTTGGCAATTTGGATAGCTGATTGATTATCACAGGGCAAGTTGACTGGTTTTACATGATCAACATTAAAGTCTTTCAACATAGACAGTAACCAAATGATCTCATATGTAGTTGAGGGTAATGACCTATATTCTGCCTCTGTTGAACTTCTTGAGACAACATTTTGCTTTTCAGTTTTCCAACTTATTAAGGATCTTCCTAGGAACACACAGTAACCTGTTAGTGACCTTCTTGGTTCAATAGAAGCACCCCAATCACCATATGAGTATGCAATTAACTCAAGTTTAAAATTTATAGAGAATAACAAACCTTATGTAGGTACCTTTTTGAGATACTTTAAAACTTTATATGCAGCCTACAAATGGTTACTATTCAGCCTACAAATGGTTACTTGAAGGCTTATCCATGAATTGGGTTAGCACATGTACTACTTGGCATATATCTGGCTTGGTTAAGGTCAAATACAACAATCTACCTATCAATTGCTTGTAGAATGTGACATCCTGTAAAAGGTCTTGGTATGTGTGTTTGTACTTATGGTTAATTGTTATAGGAATGTTGCTTGGCTTAGCTCCATGCTGACCATATTCTTCAAGCAATTCCAATGCAAACTTCCTTTGACACATTGAGATACCCTCTTTTGATATAGCCAATTCAAGGCCTAAGAAGTATCTTAAGGATCCAAGATCCTTAATTTTGAAATGTAAATTTAAATCTTTCTTAATTCCTTAAGCAAAAAGATATTAGTACTTGCAACAGCTATATCATCCATATAAACTAACAAAACTATGAAGCCTGTATTTTATGATTTTATGAATAAGAAGTAGTATGATTTGGACTGCTTGAAGCCAAGCTTTGTTAAGGATTCTGTGAACTTGGCATTCCATTGCCTGAAGGCTTGTTTAAGCCCATACAAGGATTTTTGTAGTTTACATATAATCCTTTGATTGCTTATGTTACCAAATTCTAACTCTTTAATGTAGAGCCAATAATAGCTTTTGTGTCTTTGTTAACATTAATTTCAACAACAACATCATTACTAACAGATTTAACAACAAACTCATTTGTCTCCCTCTGAATTTGGTAACCATGAGGAAATGACATATATACTTCTTCATGAAAATCACCATTGAGGAAAGCATTATTGACATCTAACTATGCCAAATGCTATCCATGAATAGCTGTAAGAGACAAAAAATCCTGACAGTAGCATGCTTCACTACAGGCTGAAAGTTTCATGGAAGTCAAAACCTGCCCTCTGAGTATACCCCCTTTGCAACCAACTTAGCTTTTATGCTTGTCAAACGTACCATCTGAATTTGGCTTGGTTTTAAAGACCCACTTACAACCTATAGCTTTCTTATTTGGTGGTAAAGGGACAATACTCCAAGTGTTATTGGAATCTAAGGCATCAAACTCAAGTCTCATGGCTTTTTCCAATGATCATTTTGATAAGCTTGGTCATAGGTAGAAGGCTCAGAATGTCAATGAAGAGAAAATACAAATTTCTTATAATATGGTAAGAGTTGATCATAGGATAGGTAATTCTGGAGAGGATGTGCTATAACAATTGAGATGTTGGAGTTATGGTTTGGTATTTGTTTGAGAAGGTGAATTTGTTGAAACATTTGATTGAGAGGGAGATGATTATGAACTATTAGGTAATGATGTTGGTAATAAGGATTGAGCACTTGGAATAGGTAAATGAAATGGAACAATTGGTGAGGATGAGTTGGATGTTACAGGCAGACTTGAAGGAACAAAAGTTGATTGAAATGGGAATTGATTTTCATAGAATTATACATCTCTTGAAATGAATGTTATGTAAGTATCCAAATCATATAGTTGATACCCTTTGACATTAGGTAGATAACCTATAAAGACACATTGTTTAGCTATTGAATGAAATTTTATCACATAAGGTGCTAAATTGACAGCAAAACACAGACAACAAAAGGACTTAAGATGATTGTAAGATGGTTTTTGGTTAAATAGTACTTCATAAAATGTTTTTCCATGCAAGATTGGAGTGGGGAATTTATTAATGAGGTGAATGGTTGTAAGAACAACATCACCCCAAAACTTAATAGGTAAATAAGAGTGAAACAACAAAGCTCTAGCTATGTTTAGGATATATTGATGCTTCCTTTCAACCACTCCATTTTGTTATGGAGTGTAAGAGCATGATGTTTGGTGTATAATTATTTTGAATTATAGAATGAAGGCAAGAAAAACTCCATTCCATTATTTGTTCTGAAGACTTTGTTAAAAGCATTAAACTGAATAAGTATATACTGGTGAAATTGAGGCAAGATGTGTGACACTTCTAATTTATTTTTCATAAGATAAACCCACATATATTTTGAGAAATCATTAACTAGGCTCAAGAAATAATGGTTTCCATAAAGGTCTTTATTTGAATATGACCTCCATACATCTGCATGTACAATATCAAATATATCTTTGGTGTTATTGGTATGTATAAGAAAGGAACTTCTCTTTAGTTTTGCTTTAGGATAAGTATGACAAACACTTGATTATGCAACTTTTACATCAGAAATGGTAGAGGTAATTTTATTGATAGGAAGATGACCTAATCTATGGTGCCATGTGTCAAATGAAACCAAAGATACATGTTTAGAATGAGTAACAACAACTCCTTAGTTCTGTGGAGTATGAGTTTGCTTCAAATAGAAAAGTCCTTATCTCATTTCAGCTAGTGCAATCATCATTCATGATGAGTGGACTTAGATGAAACAATGATTAGAGATGAAAATGAGACAAAGTTATGGATTTAAGAGAAGCTTACTAACTGATAAGAGATTAAATGTGAAAAAAGGTACTGATAAGACATTGCTCAGGATAAGTTTGGAATTGAAAATGATAGTACCAACATGAGTAACTTGAACCTTGATGCCATTTGGCAATTGAACAAACATATTGTGAACTTAAACATAAGAATTAAAAGACTCTAAGGAAGAAACTATATGATCTATTGCCCTAGTTTCAACAATCCAATGAGATGTTCTAAATTTAGAATGTAAGAGTTGTTTGAATTTTGTTGTATTGACTGCAGAGAAAATAGAGAAATGATTTCCTGTAAAATTGGTTAAGTGAGTGGCTGATGATGAGGTAGATGTGCTTGTTGTACTATAGGTTTGATCATTCAAAAAGGTCATAAGCTTTTGCACTTGTTCCTTTAAAAGATTCAGTCCAACTGTTGATGCACTTTCTGAATCAGTGCTAACTGCTGCAATATTCATAGTTATATTTTTAGTTTGAGACACTGCAGCCTGGTTTGCTGAGTTTCTTGGAACCTTTAGTTCAGTGAACTTGAAATCCGGAGGAAAGCCAACAAACTTGTAATAGTTTCTTTTGAGGTGGCATGGCTTGCCACAGTGGTAACAAACTTGAGAGGTCTGACTCTTCTTTACAGCCTAGGTTGTTCCCTCAGTAAGGTTTTGTGACTATGTGAGCATGCTTCTCTGAGTTTCCTCTCTAATCACCATGTTATATACTTTATATAATGAAGGGAAGGGTTTCATAATGATGATTTTGGATTTTAGTGATTGATGGGACTCATTCAGTCTATTAAGAAACTTAAAAACATGGTCCTTATATGTTGTATCAATAAATTTTTGAAAGCAATTGTTACTACACTTACCACAAGAGCATAAAGGCAGGGTCTATAACTTCGTAATTCCTTCCAATGTCCATTAAATTCTGTAAAATACTCATCAACAGACTTAAAACCTTGTGTGACCATACAAATCATATGTTGAAGGTGACATATCCTCGATTCATCTGGCTGTGGAAACCTCAAATGGAGCTTCTGCCAAATTTTGTTAGTTTTTTTTTATATAGAAGATAATAGAGGCAATAGAGGGTGAAATTGATCTTAAGAGCCAAGCTACAATGAGGTTGTTACTTATTGTCTAAGGAAAAAAAATATTACTTTATGGTGCAGGCTTAGCGAATGAACCATCAAGGAAACCATACTTATTTCTTATCGAAACAGTAAGCAAGAAGGACCTTCTCCATAAAGAGAAATTAGTTGGAACCAATTCAGGAGTGACCACCATAGAGTTATGATTCTTTGAATGATGGAGAAAGTAAGGTAATGTTGGATTGTCCATAGGATTGACATTTGATGAAGTAGCTATTGGAATAGCTTCAATAGCTCTGTTGAAGAAGACTAATGACTGATGAAAAGTGAAAGAAACTAACAGGAGAGAGAAGCTAGATCTTAGGGACCAAGAGGCTCTAATACCATTTGACTTAACTCTGCTGAAGTGAAATGAATCTTTAAGATTGTATTAGATTGACTAAAGTCTTTATATATAAGTTTACAACTAAAGAAATAAAACTAAGCATCTAAGCACGTGATTGCTTACAAGTAATAGAAAGTACAACAAACAAACAAACTTTTACTAGAAGAACAAAGTTATAATAGAAGCCTAACTAATTCCTAACTAAGCTAATTGCAATACACGTGGATTAAATTAAATATTTCTTTTTTCTATTCTTTACAACAAGGATGTTGGTTAATTTGGGTAAACCATTATAAATCAAATCACAGTAAATTGAATTAGGAGTTTGGTTCAATTGGATTATTAAATTGTTTTTAGTTTATAATTTATTGAGAGCATGCATATATTTTTTTTAAATAGTTAATAATACGTGATGATTTTTTTTTTTTTTCATTTGACTATGTCATTTGAATTTTTTAATTGATATTTGAGAAAATCTAGTAATACAAAAATATTTAACCATCAAAATATAAGTATATTTTAAGAAAAAAAAATCCAAATAGTTCAGTTTTTATATAAAAAAATTATTTAGTTCGATTTAAAAAATATATATATATATAATTCATAATTTACATTATAGCTTGAAAATTCTTTTAAACCCTTCTAAATTAGACTATACTTTTGATTATGGATTTTAGAATTTTTAATTTGATAAAATTGTCATGTGAATCATGGTAATAAGTTTCATGAGAATTAGTGTTTTCAAACCTAGATTGATCGATAGAATCGGATTATCTAAGAGTCAGTCAAGTAATTGGATTGGGTCGCATAGAAAAATCATTTTTATTGCGAATAAGGTACAATTTTTCCCTTCATATTTATCTCCTTTCCTTTTTTGATGTTCAAATATGCTCCAAAAGTTACTGAAATCTTAAAACCCACCCAAAAATTAATGATTGCACCATTGAGCTAATTTGACCACTGTGAAGGGGCCCACTTGATGTACTATTATTTCTGACATCCATTAAAGATAATAAAAAGCAATTAAAAACTAATAAGAAATTACAAATAATTAAAAAAATAAAAAGAGAAAATTAAGTCAATCAGTTGCCTAGTTTGCCCAAAATTTCCCCCAAAACTTTCTCCCCACATTAAGCCTCTTCCTTCTCCTTCTCTCAGCTATCAAATTATTTGTCGTCGTTCCCTTCTTATTCCTCTTTTGATCACCACTACCAGCATTCATAATGCTATTGGCATTTGAATTGCTTCCACTATTATTCTTCTTACTCTCTTCCAACTTACCACTCCCATTTTGCTCATCAGAATCATAATTTAGACCCCAAACATCAAAGCTCGGTTCCTCAATTTCACCTTCTTTGCTCTTCTTTATCTTCCTTTCCATTCTCCCCCATTTTCCCTAAATTCTCCTTCTTATCTCACCCCGATATCTTTAAATTCCCTATTTTATCACTACTTTGTCTCAACATAACTCGCTTATGAAAAAGAGTCAGCAGTTAACCCACTGGAGGCAAAACCTCAAATGGCCTCAAAACCTTACCCCTACTCAAAACCAGAGAATTCCTTGAAGAACCATTAAAATCCTCAAGTCCCATATTACCAAACCCACCACCTCCTCCTCTAAGAGTGGCAGCGTTATCAGGCAGAGAGAGCAACTGGGAAGCATGAAGCTCAGACCCACTAAAACCCATTAAATTGGAACCTGAATTTGGTTGAAACCAAATCAAACTGGCTAGCAATATTGGACATACAATAATCAAGATCAGAGATAAACTACCGACTACCCTCGCTTGCAAGCATCAGAAGATTCGAATATAGAGATATGAGAAAAGTTATCAACCGAAATCGAAAGGTCTCTGATTTCTTAGTGAGTTTGAAAACCATGAAGGTCTTAGTAATAAGGAGATAGTTTCTTGTTGTTAGGTGCATTGTGGCCCTCAGTGGCTAAATCTATGGTTAGGGCAACATTAAGAGTAGTTTTCCCATGGTCAATGTGGCCAACGGTTCCAATATCGACACGAGGTTTATTTCTCTTAAATGTGCCTTGGGCATCACGAACAGTAAAGGAGCAGTGGTAGATAGTGGAAGGTATAGTGGAGGAAGTGGTGGTGGTGGTGGTGGTGAGGAAGGGAGAAATGAAGGAGGAAGAAAGAAAGGTTTTGGGGTTAGTTTAGTGGGTTATGTAGTTAAAGTGGTGATGGTAGAAAATAGGGAAGCGTAAGGGTAAGCTAGTTTAGGGGAAGTAGAGATCGTGGCTAAGACTAAAATTTCCATGGGAGACTTCAAGAATTTAGGATAAGAGTGTGGATATAAGGGAGAAGAGAAGAAGAGAAAAGGAGATGATTTGTTTTTTTTTTTTTTTTTCAATTATTTGTAATTTTTTATTGGTTTTTATTGGTTTTAATTATTTTTTAATGGATGTCATAAATAATAGTATGTTAGGTGGGCTCCTTCACAATGATCAAGATAGCTTAACGAAGCAACTGTCAATTTTAAGGCGGGTTTTAATGTTTCAATAATGTTAGAAGTGTATTTGAACCTCGAAAAAGAAAAGAGGGCGATGTGTTCCCAAGATGAATATGAGAGACAAAATTATATATTATCCCTTTTTATTATAAATTTTAAACTAATTAGGTGATTCGTAGACCAATGAACCAGTTTCAATTCAACTGTGTAAATGGATTTTTGAAGTATGAGATAGCAATTTGAGAAGTCACCATATATTAAAAATGAATAAACTACTGAATCGAATTGAAATTTCAACAAACTAAAAATTTTAATCTCTTTAAAATAATAATTGAATCAAATCAAATCAAAATTAAAAAAAAAATAATATAACATAATTAAATCAAATCAAATCAAATCAAATATTCATAATATTTATTATTTATAACTTTTTTACTCTATTATTAATTATAATTGAGTTAAAATATCAATAGTTTATATATTTATTAATATAAAAATAAATTAAAAATATTGAGAATTAAATATTATTAATAAATTTTCATTATAAATAATATATTTTTATTAAAAATTATAATTTACATATTAATAAAAAAAATTCAATTATTTCATTTATCATTAATTAAGGTAACTGAACCAAAAATAAATAATAAATAATTTTCTAGATTAAAAATGAAACTGAATCGAAAATTGAATATCATATTACGAACTACATACCTTTAGCTGCAACTTAAATTTGAAGACATTACTTTCAGTTTTCTCTCTCACACCCAAAATTTCAAAATAAGAAAAAAAAGGAAAACCTACTAAGGGCTAAAAAAAATGATTTCCTATTGTTTAGTGAGAGGTTAAAAGGACACAAGTAATGACTTATCACTTTTGACTCTCACCTAATATTAAAGAATTGGTGGGCAAAAGGGAATCATATAAAAGGGAAGAGATGATGAGAAAGTATATGAATAAATGATTAGAGTTGCATTTTGACTTTGAGTGAAAAGTTCATTTATCTTCAAGCTTTTTGCATCTTCTTATTATAAGAAAAAAGTTAAAAGAGAGGTTAAAGAGAGAAAAAGAGTAAGAAGAGAAGAAGTATTCTTCTCCGTATTCATCTTTCTTCTACTTCCATATCTTGTTTGTGAAAGACCTAGTTGCTTATAAGGATTCTATTTGAGGATCTAGTCCAAAACAATAAAGAAACTATGCCATTCTAAGGAGATTGTAGGAAGTTCTTGAATTACTTTAGGCCAATTCAAAAGGGAGTTCAAGAATACTCATAACACCGAGAAAGCTCGAGTGGTGAAGTTAGGCATGGACCTACTAGAAACTTCACATTTGGAAAGCTCTAGAAAGAATTAGAAGAAGTAGTTTTTGCACTACAAGAGGTAATACAATTATCTTTCTTCTTATTCTTCTTACATGTGTGTTTTGTACTCAAATTAGTTGATTACTTTATTGTGGGTCCTGGGCCAAACTCATTTTGAAATGAAATAAATTTTGAAAATATTCAGATTTTAGCCTCGTTTAATCCCTTCTGCTGCGCCAAGCCAAGCGGCCTCACCCGCCGAAGTCACATCTCGACAATCATCACAAGTATGATTTTATCAATTGTATTAGTTGCATATGAGCTAATGGGATATCAATAACATGAATATCACTATTAATTTCTTTTGTCCCAAAATCAACTGTTGATATATAATAAATTCTTTCAATAGTCATTCTTATTAATGCCTACTAGATTGATTGCTTTGTTGTTGTTCTCGACAAATCTCTTAATCTAATCGAATTGGTGTTATATAATTCTCATGACTTAACTTCCATTGTTATTCTACTAAATCAATACCATTCTATCCTATTAATGTAGTCTATAATAATTTATTATAATATGATAGCTTAAGTTTATAATAATTTATTATAATATGATGGATTAAATTTAAGTCTTATTACATATCAACTAGATTAGACTAATCTAACAAACCTAATTTTGTGGTTAAAGGAATAGTGTTAGGAGGCTAGGTGGTAACCATTCTTTAAAATCATTGTAGTTTGTATATTAAGATTAATAAGTTTTTATTTCTCCCTCCTTAATTTTGGTTAAAACATTCAACTTGACTTGTTAGATTACCCATAATTTGATCAACTCAAATCTCAAAACGTATATAGTATTTAGATTCAAATGATTTGTGTTCAACTTGGGTTCAATCAAATTTTTATCTCATTATATATCAAATCGAGTTTAAGTCGAATTTAAATATTTCACAAGAAATGTTTCAAGAAAAGCTAGATATAATTTAGTTTGAGCTAAAACAAATTAATTTTAATTCTATCTATTAAATTACCTAATGAGAACTAAAAATAGCTCCATCAAAATGGATCACACCAACCAAGAATAAGACAAACCTAAATGCTCTAGACAACATGCCTCATATCGTTTAGGCATCTAAGCCAAACAACTAGCTAACAGCAATTAGGCCCAAGGCTTTATAGACAGGCCACCTCACACATTGTCTAGTAGTCATTCAAGCTTTAGGTAACTTCTGCCAGCAACACCTTGTCTCGCTAATAGATGATCGTACTTAGCTTACAAGGGAAGTCATCTTTGATAACTCCTTATAAGCTCATCTGACATGCAATTCCTATTACCTTTAAGAATTGAGATTTAGTCACCTCAGCAAAAGGCTCTACAACCATCAAAATAAGCACATCAATATCTTGTTCAGCTATATAATGATGTGACCTTAACTAGTCAATTACTCGCAACCGTGCAACTTATCTTCTCCAATCTCCCAGCGAGAAAACATGGTAAAATACTAAGCTATCTCCAACTCAAAAGAGACTTTTTGGGGAGAAGATTTATCAGGAGGAAAAGGCGTCCTAGAGAACTATCAGATTTACCACCATCCTTCTGATCACTTTAAGAGCCTAGAAAGGCTTTACTAAAAAAGTAGTCTCTTAGTCATCAACTAGAAGGCTGACCTTTTCCCTTTCAACTGGTCACACACCAAAATCTAGTGCCAAACCTTCATTTCCCACTAAAAATTCCATCTCGTGCAAGCCATCACTAAACACTCTCACTAAAAAACTTATGAAAAGCAGAGGAATCATTTCTCTAAGCTCACTCTCTTCCATGAATTCTTAGCTTCATATATCCAATCACATTGGCTTAAGCATATGGCATGACGGGCTCCTAATGCACATTCTTTATGTCTTTGTCATGCAGGCCAAAAGATTCAATACCAGCCACATAGCCTGACTTTAGTTCTTCTTATAATCGAATTCCAACACTTTTCATCAAGATTCATTTCCTCTGGCTAAGGTCCATCATGTTCCACCAAGTAAGGTTCCACGTCTCCAACAACTAAGGTCCAACATCTTCCATTAACAAAAGCTCAACACCTTCAATTCAACTCATTCACACCCTTGAAGATCCACTACTCTCTCATAAACTCAACAATTCCACAAGCTTTTCTCTCATCTCTCTTAATCTAGGTCCAAAACTTGCATAGTCCAAACCTAGTGCTTGACATTTTTGGTTCTAGTTGATGAGTGGCCTTAATGTCTAGGATCTGCAAAATAATAACCCAATCATTACCCATAGTGCAATATACTTAACATTCAAATTCATAATTATTAATTTAAATGATTTGAGTTTAATGTGAGTTAATTGAATTTTGTTATCATCTCATATATTAAGTAGATTTAAGCGGAATTTATTTGTTGGATCACATTTAATGTTTGATTATAATTTTCTAATTTCTAATTTATTGTTAGGCCTATCAATGCAATAAAAGGATTGAGGTATGATTTGTGCAAAATGAAAATGTATGATATGACGTTTGGATCGCATGTAGGAAAAGATAAAATCTTTTAATGGGCAATGTGGTTATGAGTACATGGGATATGATTAGGCCAAAGAATATATATATTGCTATGCAAGCAACTATAGTACATTTGTCCCTTTTATCATTTTATTACCTTTTTCCTTGTAACTTTTTACCCTTTGGTCAAAGTATTGGCCTTATCATTATTGGAACATAATGCTCTATGAGATTTCCCACCATGGGTTACAAATGGTCACCCTTGTTAATGGCTAATTATGTTTATTGAGCCCATATGTCACTTGCTTTAACATTGACATCACTTTCATATCATATCTATCTATATTTCCCTTATCTTTTATTTTTCCCATTTTCTCAATGACAAAAATAAGAATTCGGACCAAAGAAATATTTTTTAACTTTGGCTTTTATTAATAAATTTAGAACGGTATTAAAAAAAAAATGATTCTAGTACACTGAAAAAAAGATTAATTGATAATTTTATCAATAATGATTACTTAGTTTAATATTTAGTTAATTATGGGAGAAGCTAAATTAATAATTTTTTTCTTGTCAAAAAAATCCAAAAGAAAATGCTTATCTCATTAAAATGCAACAATAAATAAATAAAAGTAAAAATTTACATTTAATTCGCAAGGGCCCTTAGAAATAACGTCTTGGCCAGAAATAGGATGGTCGGCTAACTTATAAGTATGTTGCAACATAGTCACGCAAGTTCTGTGCTCTTTACTTGTATGTGCGCGTATGCACGGCATAATAATATAGTTTCCAAAAATATATAGTGCCTTGGTATAATTTATGAAAAAGAAAAAATAATTTTTTTTAAATTTTGACTCAGTTTATAGTGTTTGGTAAATATTAAAATTAATAAAAATAATTATCTAGATAGTTAAAATTCAACTATTTGGATAAGTTAGAAATTGAAACTTTTCAAAATAGCTGAATTTTAGATTAAACGCATAGCTAATTTTAAAAAATTAGTAGACAAAAATACCCTTATAAGTTTATAAGCAGTTTTTAAATTGTATTTTACCAAACACAAACATTAAGTTAATTACTTTTAAAAATATCACTTTTAAGAAAATAACTTTTCTCCATATGAAAAAGTATTTTCATAAACTGTGTCAAATTAAGTCATAATATATATATACAAAAAAAAATTCAAAACAATTAAAAAAAAATAATGACTCATAAAAAAAATATTAGATAAAGAATATGAGACATAAGAAAATAAAAGATTTGGACTACACAAAGGATATTGTGCTGAACTTATTATTACCATAATAATATAGTTTTTCATTTACTTTTTAATAATGCAAATTCAATTAATCTTTTATACAATCTAATTGACACTAAGTTTAAAATTATTTTTTCTAGAAAAAAATTTAAATATTGTGGGAAAAATAAATTGAATGTGTTATTTATAATTGTTTTAAGATGTTTATAATAAAATATATAAAATTCAATTTAAACACAATATTGAATTATCTCTAACTGATAATTTTTAACTTAATATTTTTTTATTCAAACAAAAATATCCAATGTGCCCATATATAGTCCAATTCTCTCTAATATGTGCTTAATGTGAGATTCAACACATGCCAAGACTCATCTAGGACCTATATATAATAATGTAAGAGATAAAGGTATATTAGTTGATTGGTATTAAAATATATCTTATATGCATGCTTGTAGGTCTCTTTGTTTTTCTTGTCATTGGCGTGCTGTACTTTTCCAGGTTTATTTGGAGTCGTTGTTATGTTTTGTTTTGATGCCATTGTATTGCAATTAATATTAGAAGTTAAAGAAAGAAGTCCCTTTAAATTTTAGTCGTTTTATTTCCCCTGTGTTGACTTGATATGAGATGGTTGTTTCCTTTTCTTTTTTTCCCTTTTTAAGGATATGATATGTTATGAATCTTGATAATATCATTAAAAATGATATCACCTAAAAAGAGTACCTATTTAATTATAAAATTTGGAGATTTTTGTTAGATCATAACTTCTTACGTGAAACATAGAAGAGAAAAACTAAAAAGAATTGTATATTTATTACGCATATATGTTAGTGAGAGGGGTTTATATATAAATAAAAAGGATAAAATTAAGAAATTATATAAATTATTATATTTTTATATAATTTTACACCTATGCTTAAAATTAAAGTTAAGTTAGGTCAACTATATGATTACAAAAAAAAATATATATAAAAAATATTTAAATATTGCTAGGTTAACTATACAATTAAGAAAAATAATATATAATATTTTAAAATAAAATATTATTTAATTCTTAAAATTTGACTTAATTAATAAAATAGTCTCTCTTTTTTTAGAAACTAATTAAATAGTCCATTAGCTTTAATTTTGTCAATAAATTAATCATTTCATTACTTTTAATATTAAATATGTATATAAAAATTAAAATAACCCTTATTTATATTTAAATTTTCTATCCCTATTTCTTTTTACTAAAAAAATCCTCAGAAATAAAAAAAATAAAGATATTAAAAAAAATCACTATTTTTGGTAGATTTGGTGGGATAGGAAATTGCAAAGTGCAGTTGAATCTAAATGTAATATTGAGATTGTGGATGTAAGTACATAGAATCAAATATCCACACAAACAACAACATTAAACCTTCATTAACCTCAAAATTGCACCTTTCTTTGGCTTTCTTGGTGTTGCTACCGTTTTATCTTTTCCGGTAACTATAACTCTTTTTTTAAAAAAATAATTGATGAAGAATAAATATGAAATCAGATCTCCAACATTTCAAGTTCAACCTTGGATGAATGGGTTTTACGAATTTGGGCTAAGGCAACAAAAGCCCAAAGAAGCCATAACCCGAGAATAGTATCTCAAAGCTCACACCTTTGAGCTTGAGCTCCCCAGACTCAAGCTTTTTGCCAAAAAGCTCTAAGCTCCTTCTTTGATGAAACTTCAAATTAGAGTATGATTCTCCTAGCTTTCCTTCACTCCTAAGTTAGCCCAAAGGACAATAAGGCAAACCTATTATGTCCAATAATTATGAGATATTGTTCATAAAATCAAGGTCAAATGTTGGTCTATAGTATAGCAATGGCAACATTTCAATTAGGGAATAACCAGCTTGACAAAAGAAGTTTGATATGACTAACATCTGGCCTGTTCTTTTTTACTACACGTGATCTCTTTCATCCCTATTGTGGAAGCATGCGTCTTTCAGATTGATCTAACGGTTTGCAACAAAGAGTATAAATTGACATTTCTAACTCCACCAAGGTTAGTTATTCTCTACAAATTCTCACCTCTTTCTCTCACTAAAATTATTCTCTCTCAATGATTGATCGTCTTTTTTCTTAAGAACCCAAAATTCAAACAACTGACTTAGTATTAGAGAGACTTGCCAAATCTAAGCTTGACATTGTGATGCATTGTGTTCATCTTACAGGTCCATGAACTCGAGCTTTACTAGGCCTAGATATATACTAAACAGGTCCATCACTCATCTTTGAAGGTCTCTAGATCATCAAATTGCGCCGTATATGGGAAATGCTTAATTCAAACATTGGATCTCTTTCCATTCTCTTATTATTATTATTTTTTTTAGGATTGTAACACTTATATTTTCTTTCTTTCTCATATTATAACAAATTTCTCTTTCTTGGACCTCAAAAAAACTCTTTCACACAAAAAACAAAATAAAACTCTTTAGGAAAAATGCCTCAGATACAACATGTATATCCACCCTTCTCAAGTCAACTACAATATGGGAAAACTTCAACCCTTAAAGATCATGTTACCCTAGTTAGAAGAATCCTAAGCTCTCAAATTGTAAACTCACATTTAGCTCCTGGCATAACCTCAGTTAATAGTTATCCTAACATTTAACTCCTCATGAACATAGCTATTCAACTTAGCAATAGCCTCTAAACACTCAAGCCCTAACTCTTTAGCAGACTCTTTACGTTTATGATATTAATATAACACCTGAAACCATATCTCATACCGTAGTAGATACCTTATTTTTAGAGAAGAAGCGCCAGATGGAGTAGATTAGGCAAAAAGAGGGAGAGAGTGAGGTAGTAAGGGAAAAAAAGTGAAGTTAGAGAGTAGAGAAGAAGAGTCAGATGCATGAGTGATCCCAATATAAGAGAGTACTCAACCGGAGGGAGTATAAAGGGACATTAATAGGAGATAAGAGAGGGAGAGCTCAAGGAAAGAGTAAGCTCACCCTTCGAGAAGAAGAGGTAACACAGCTTCTCAAAGGAGTATGGGGGAAGAAGAAGAGAGGGTAGTGAACAAAGGTCTAAGAGCTTAGAGAGAGAATTAAATGACTAACGAGAGAGTGAGCATAGGAGTGGAAATAGGCATGACAGGAAAGAGGATGATAGGGGGTGGCATCAGTTCGATTTAAAGGATTGTTATCAAACCAAATCAATCTTTTCGGTTTGGAAAATTCTCAAACCAAATTAAATCATTATTATAGCAAAACTATCGGTTTGATTTGATTTGATCACTTTAGATATGTCGGTTTCAAAATAAAGATATTTTTTTATAAATCATTATTATTTTATTATAAATTTGAGAAAAAAATACCGATAAAGTATCAGTGATAAAAAATTTTAAAAATAGTTTAATATACAATGCAAAATTTATCTATTCCATTAATTAATATACCCAAAATTTATATTTTTTCTCAAAAATTAGACTCTTATTTATTTATTTTTAGTTATTTTTCATGAATGGTCATATTTTTAAATATTAAATTAATATTAGGTTAAAAAATATGTGGCTGTATATAAAATAAAATAAAAAATATTTAATTATAATAATAATAAAAAGCAATATAACTAACTAACTAACTAACTAACTAACTTTGGTTCAGTTTGGTTTGAAACCGAGAAAAAAGACTCAAACCATAAACTAAATCGAATTTTTATGTCACGACCTAGAAAACGGGCGTGACGGTCCTAGGATGTGGGTACAATCAGTGACGACCAACACCCGTAGAACTCCTGTAATATCAGAATACTATACTGCAATAATCATATTCAACATTCATTTATATCCACAATCTCAAAACATAATATCATATCATCCATATTGTCCCATTTTCAAGTCCAACTTAATAAATTTTAAAAAATTATAGTAACAGTCCAAAATAGCATTTTATCATTATTCCATTACTAATAATATCTACAGATTATATATTGATACAAACCATGGAGAATACTAGATTAAAATCAAAATACATAAGTATCAGATATTTATATAACCTAAAACAAATAGCAGTTCCTTAGAGAAGAGACTAGAATCGCACTATTGCTCAGGACCTGAAAATATTAAACCACAAATTGGATGAGTATAAAATACTCAGTGAACTCACTATATACCAAATTACATGTAGAAAGGTGATAGGTTTTAGGAATACAAAATTTAATAATCAATGAGCAAGGTTATGCACACCAATGCTTACAAGGAAAATTTTCAGGTGAATAGAAAGGAAATAATACCATTAATATAGCAGTAAATATAACTGGATCTCAATAAAAATCAAATGTGGATCCATATGTGCATAAGACAGATATAAGGAGTCTATAGTTATAATCGAATATCCACTGTGTATATAAAGTGGGCCAAATCTTATGGCTGAGACAAGTCCCTTCCCAGCTAGGGTTTTGGACAATTAGCCCTGTCTAGTAGGCTACTGTGCACAATGCTGATGATTTTCCCCCTACTACCCTATCAGTATAGTAGTTCTATCAAATTCACACACATAGGGTAACAAACATAATATAAATTATCAATAAATCCATTTCCATGATCAGATATCAATAAATATACTGTATATATATTAATTACAATTTATAATCAACAGTTAGATCAAACTAGCTGCATATCGGTGTGATACCAATAATAGGTTTACCAATGAGCATAATAAATAGGTAGGTATCAAATAATAATAAAGTTAATCAATTTCCACTATTACTAGTGCCATTGGCTAGCCAATGTCGCTGGCAACAATGGCATGCCAAAGTAAGCAAATCACATACATATGAAAATTATATTGGGACTTTTATCGAGCATTTATTATTCATAAGTTTAGTTACATTTTGGTAGCATTTGGTTGCAATATTTCCAAAGTCCAAGTTAACAATATGTCACGACCCAACCCAGGAGTAGCAATGGTTCTAGGGTACGGGTGTTGTATAAGCGACCAGAACCACGAAGAACCCAATATAACTATCTATATGGCATGCAACAATAAAAAAAAGCTTAATTAATTTAAAAATGCTGAAGAAAATTCGACAATAATAGGACTATACCCAAAAATAAAAAAAAACAAACAACACTTCTAATATCATCCACAACCAATCTCCTGCTAATGATCCCTCTAGATCTCCATCAACATCTCAATATCAATATATATATATAAACATACAAATATTTCTATATATATAAACTTTCAAAATATATCTTTAACAAGCAACACTATATATATGCAAACTTATAATTATATCTACATGCCAAAACTTATTATACAGTACCATGGAATACTATTCTATACATTATTTACATAATCTTTAGAAGTGGATATTTACATGCAAACCCAAAACTTCCAAGGCAGAAGAAGATATGCCAATGGATAGACACGCCTCATCGAAGACCTGAAAAATTTAAACACTAAGAGAATGAGTATAAAAATACTCAGTGAGTTCAAATGTATAAAGATGCATTAAATGCTCATTAAGAATGGCTATGCCAATAAATACATATATATAATCCAAAGAATTTAATATAACATAGTAAATGAACAATAAAGCAGTTAACTGTAAGAATAATAATAATAACCATTTAAATAATAAAAGGGTAGCACACATATGATATCACAGGATTTGGGTTACTTTTTGAACTTTAATACTCAGCACTATCATAAAGTGCACTGCACTAGAGAATATAACATCCCTCCCTAGCAGGGGTCCCATAAATACATGACTCACATAAGGATATTTTCCGTACGACTAGAGAATATAACGTCCCTCTCTAGCAAAGGTACCATAAATACAGTGTGCACACAGTCGATGGACTTTACCCGCTATACCATCGAAATAACCCTGGTTTAATATCATATGAATGTGTCTTCAAATAACAGTAAATTTAGCATATATATAACTTATATAACATTAAAACAATCATATATACATATATGAGAAATATTAGAGAAAATTTGGAATTTACCAAAAATTGG
>CANXYC011650548.1:0-13496 GCA_948193065.1 Aleurites moluccanus
AAAGGAAAAAATGATAGGCTTTGGCAATGAAGGTCAAACTAGAGAATAGAAAAATCCCAGAAACAAAGTTGACAACAAATATTGAAATTCGGCAATGAAGGCCGTGAGATAATTCGTCAAACAAAAAATGATGGCAATGAAAGCTCTGATATCATATGAACAATTAAAAGAGAATTGTATTGCTTTTATTTTTATTACCAAACAACAATGCCGGCTTTTTATACATATTAATCTAGCAAAAATAGAAAACCTAATAATATACAAAATTATCTTCTAAATAGAAAAACTAATTATCTCCTAAATTATCTCTTAAATAGTAAAGCTAATAATATACAAAATTATCTCATAAATAGGATTTTCTCTACACACCAGATTTATTTTCTTGCTTGATTTACTTGAATATGATTTAAATCCATTTTATAAGGATCGTTTGACTGGCCGAGAATCTGAATAATCCAGCTACACTATATGGACCCAAATATACATCTTAGACATAAATACGAGTCTAGGTGACACATGATGCTAATGAACTTGAGCCATATGGATGTATCCAAATTATTGGTAAGAACTTAGCATCAATTTTTTATGCACTGTAGCATGTTTGAGTGGCTGCAGGATGCTTAAAAGCAAACTTCCTCCTTGAGAACTTTATGCGCATGAAAAAAAATCTAAAGAACGCAAGGGTGAAGCTTGCTTCAAAGCAAACATCGATGATCTGGTTAATATCCTATTCTCACACCCACGTCTTGCTTTGTCCAGCACCTGCAACTCACTTTTATGCTTCCTGCAACTCTGTGAACACATAATTATGAAATCTCCTAGCACATTACTCAACTAGCTTCATGTTAATCTGAAATTTCCATGGTAGGTTGAAAATTCACGGAAAAGGAAAAATCTTTTCAAATTTGAACTTTGGCCTCAAAGGACATTAATAAGCTTAGCCGATAGTCTATATAAATTTAACTGCCCAGTAATATTATAATTCCAAGAGAGCATATCGGTTCATTATACAGCACAGAAACAGTCACAACTGATGCTACTCATCAGCTTTAATGAGAGTATATCATACATGACTAACTAATTGTCATTTCTTTTTATTATTATTATTAGGGAACTAATTGCCATTAATTGCACATCATCATTTTCTAAAGCACTAGAACATTACATCATTATTCAGATAACCAATTGCCTATTATCGACATTGACATACCCAGGCATATCATATGGGACAGATAATACAGAAGCTGCCAAAGCAAGCACAGCACCATGAATAGATGCTATAGATTGACCCGATTTTATATTCCTGCACCCACGTATAAAATTTGTTGATCAAATTACTGTACATGAAAATCCATCACCAAGAATTACAAAGCAATTACTAAATTGCACATGGGGAAGTGCAATCATGGAATGATAATACTATGCAGAAGAATCAAGGAAACAAAAAATTGTAAAAGCATGCTGTATCATTGTTTTTCAGCAAATGAATTAACTTTCCAAGAAATGTTTTTTGTGAAATGGACGTACTACATTCATGCAAAACAAGCATGTTAGCAAGCCCCAAGAACAAGTACATGAATCTGCCATGCTGTTGTATCCTTGATCAAAAGGTAAATTCAATATATTAAACATTAGATAAGACCACTAACTTCTGCTTTCTCTTCCTTTGGATGTTATTTGCCTCTGTGAAAGCTCTATCACGGAAGTCTCTAGCAAGATCTTCATCCCCACCCTTCATTAGACCTGCTAGAACTGCCGCAGCATGCTCTCTTACCTGAGAAAGATATCAACTATTTAAATCCGAAGGAAGAAATTTTTTTAAAAAAAAAAAAAAAAAAATGAAAGACATGGTAGACCCCCTAATATTTACTGGGTAGATTGAAAATTTATTAAATATTAGAATTATTAACTTGTTAAGTTTATGAAGAACAAAAAACTATAAAATAGTTATGATACCAACATATTCGAGGCAAATATATTTCCTTCAAATAAAGATGTAGATAGATAAAATAGTTATGACACACACATAAAATAAAAGGAAGAGGGATTCCTTTTTCTCAACATTCATTCCACCAAAATTGGAAGAATACTTTATGCCAAAATAAGAAAGGATAAAAAAGGAAAAAAAGGTCAGAACGATCATTTGCTCCCAACCCTACTATCCCATTGGTGTACAAACACCGAAGAGGGAACCTTGTTGGCCCCCATAAATATCCCCTATTATAGTTAATAATATAAAAGATTTCTATCAAAATTTAATAATTATTCAGTAGTAGAATTATTATTTCTTAATTATCCAACATGAAATGAAGTTGGTTCCTCAAAAATTTATTTAGTTATTGAATATTAAATATAAGAGGGTTGGCTGTAAATCTCTAACTCTTAGGTAGAGCACTCTTCCATCACAGAGATCCACAATGTTCATTAGGTGTTTGGACTCCAGTGGACAAAGGAGTCATTTAAGACCTCCAGCTAATTGTATTTTATTTTAGGAGCCTTGAACTTCTTGACCAAAATAAAAGTCACTGAGGTCAACATTTATTGTCAAACTATTGATAAAAGACAAAGGATATTCTTTGTCCACATTTGTATGTACTTATTTAGACAATTATTCTTCAATTCAAGATTCAGCGAGGAACTTACTTCTACTTGTTTGTCTCTCAGTAAATTTTCCACCGTGCTCCAAATTTGTTGTTTCTCTGCCCTTGAGAGAATAAAAGTGTGCCTATTACAGAAAAATAGTACACAACTTCATTAGAATCCACATTGTAACAAACTCTGTCTTCACCACGGGCTCAAGCTGATATCCACAAAAATAGTTACAAACCTACATCACATCTATGAAATAGAGATCAGAAAGGGTGAAAATGGGACCAAACAGCTGATTGCTATATAACAATGTATTAAGAATGAATTTTCACAACAAAAATACTGTACACATGAAAATTGAAAATTTTCAATTTGAAAGAAGTTTGATATCCCAATACAATCAAGCTCTGCGCAAATTAAAAAAATCTGATGCATTCAAAAAGTACTTTACCTATACATGAAAGTACGCAGATATGTCAGAGTAGCTGATCTGGTCCGCCAGTTAGGATCATTGGCTGCAGAAAGAATCACTGAAACAACCCTTTGGAGATGAGGTTCCCAAAAAACCCTCCACTTTAGCAATTCAAAAGCAGCCTTTGCCAGGGTTGACAAATCTTTATTTGATGTTTCCTTCAATAAGTCAACAATATTTATCAGATACTGCTTCTACATGAAATTGCTTCAAACAACTTAAAATGGCCTAATGCATAAATTAGCCCATTGGAAAAATCTATTACACCCCTAAACTTTGTTAGCTCCAAGATCATCAACCTTGTTGATTTTGATAATAATAGAACTATAATAAAATACGAATTAACTGTTTGCATGAGATTTTGTCCAAGTATCTGCAGGTATGAGAAAAAGCACTTTCTCAATGGATATATATAATGATTTGTGAAGTGCTCAAAGTATGTTCATAGGATACTGAAGATAAGAAGACGCTTGAAAGATTATGTCTTTATATCTTATAATGCATGTACTAGGAAACAATTATTTGCTTTTGAGCAAGCATTTTTGAATCTTTAACCTTTTCTCAAGTGTTTAAAGAAAAATGACTTTCATATTTCTAAAACTGTTTGAATTATCTTTTAAAAATCTGCACGAGTATCAGATGCCTCACATTAATCATCTAAATTGAATATTAGAATAAAGCTGCAGGATTACTTGTAGCCTTCTAATTATCATATTATTGATTAATTCTGGACTTCATACAAGAAAAAAAAAATCTGACAATGGTAACTTTTTCAAAGTTTATTTCTTCATAACATTATTTGAAAACCCCCTATAAATAGGGATTTCAAAAGTTTAAGCAAAGAATTGAAAAATCTTGAAATAGCCTACCTCCTCTTCTCGGGCTGCTACACAGGACCTGTACTTTTATTGGAACCTGTTACACCCGACCCGTTGTTTTTGTAACACATGGACACAACTTATCCTGCTAAGCAATGCATGTGTTTCATCCGTGATAGAGTAAGTGAAGAGCAGACAGCATGGAATTGTTGGGAAATTTTAAATTGGCTAGGAATGTGTATGTGTCTAAAGAAATTTCTTCTACCAACAATACTCATTTTCCCTATTCATTCTGATTATTAGGCAAATCAAACTAACATATCTCACCAGTTTTATTGGTTTTGAGAAAACTGAACCGAGATATTGTCAACCTATCAGTTTTGTGTATATTAGTTACAAAAATAAAAGGTTAGATATGATAGGTTCCAGTAAAAGTTCGGGAGTGCAATTAGTTTTCCCAAAAAATTGAGATATTTCAATAGACTCCGTTAGAAGTTAAGAACACAATTCAACTCGGCAAATGGAGCCACAGAGTAAGCTCTCAGTATCAAACCATCAGCAGCTAAAAGATAATATTACCAATTTACCATGTCCAGGCCAGAGCAGGGTTTTAAATAGATGTGTATCACCTGATACTTAATGGAATTTAGGTCCTCCAATCCGATAATGGCTCATATGGGATCGGTGATTCAGAAATCACCATGAATCATCTGTGAATCGGACTCGGCCAATTTGATAAAACGGAACAATTGCAGGGAAAAAAAAGACTTGCATAAAAAATAATGTCTTGAAGGGCAGCAGCAGTGGAAGAAGAAATGGAGAAGAGAAGAATGAAAATAATTGAGGACATTGAAAATAATCTCTCTTTTTTTTTTGTTCTCTTGTAACGATTTTTTTTGTTCTCTTGTGATGACAAAGGCCATGTGGACTACTGGCCTAACAACTAGAATAGGGTTGGACCTAACCACATGCCTAAAAGTCAACCCCAAATGTTAGTAGTAGTTGTGGAGAAAACCGTGTATAGGTTGTTAGATATTTTAGGAGATAATCTTGTATGACAGGTTGTATATTACTGGATTTCCTATTTTGTTAGAAGACCCATAAATCATGGGATTAGTTAGGATAATTCCCGATTTATAAGTTGAGGTTACTGTGTATATAGTTAACCTTACCGTATTGTGAAAATATACAAAAATATCTTCTCAATTTTATTATGGTATCAGAACAGAACCTTCTTGGGACAGCCACTTGGGGTTTTTCGAAAATTTCCCTTGAGACTTTAAGCGATTATTTCATCTAAAGAGGCCATTGCCATTGATATCCACTGTTTCTCTTCTGCAAAACAGAGCAAGTTTTAATCCTCTTCTCAAGGTTGTCTTTCACCTTTTTTTTTTTTAAAGGAAATCTTCTCATGGCCTTCATTGCCAATTTTATTTCAGACTGAATTGTAGATGACCCAATTGTTTCTAGGATTTTTTCTGTCGTTCGGTCCAGCCTTCGTTGTTGAGATCTGCCATATTTATTTTTTTCCTTTTGAAATTTTGTATTTTCAATGTCAGAGACAGGAGAAACCACTTCCATGACCATATCAGAACAGGTAACCCGAAACCAACAACGTGGGGATTTGCAGAGTATTCAAGCGGCTTATAGGCTGGATGGGAAAAATTACTTCAAGTGGTCTCAACTTGTTCGCACGATTCTCAAAGGAAAAGGAAAAATTAACCATCTCACGGGTGCAACACCTAAACCAGAAGATTCTTGCTTCGAAACATGGGAGGAAAAAGACTCAAAGATAATGGATTGGCTGTGGAATTCAATAGTCCCTAAAATAAGTGATATTTGCATGTTTTTGGCAACTGCCAATGAGATTTGGGATGTTATTCAACAAACCTACTCAAAGGCAAGAGATGCAGCTCAAGTTTATGAAGTTAAAGTGAAAATAATAACTACAAAATAGGGAAATAGAATTGTCACTGAGTATGCCAACCAATTGAAGTCCTTATGGCAGGAACTCGACCATTACATGGTGATAAAGACTAAATCCCAGAAGATGCAGCTGTACTTAAGGATTATATTGAGCAGGATCGAGTCTATGATTTTCTTGTTGGACTCGATCCATAATTTGATCAAGTGAGAATTCAAATTCTTGGAAAAAAGAAAGTACCTTGTTTAAATGAAGTGATAGCACTCATTCGAAGTAAAGAAAGCAGGAGAAGCCTAATGCTCGAACCACAAAACACAGATGGCTCAACTATGGTGGCTAGTGGTACTAAATCAACCACCAACACCAGCAAAGAAGCATCCCTTCCAGCAAAAAAAACTAGACAAAACCGAGGACTTTGGTGTACCTACTATAAGAAGCCTCGTCACATTTGTGACAAGTGTTGGAAGCTCCATGGAAAGCCTCCAAGTCGTGAGTGGAACTAAAGGGGAGATCAGTCCAAAGGTAGTGGACAGGTTCATGTGGCAGCAGCATCTCAAGGTGAACCAACATCACAGGAGCCGAGTAGTTTTAATCATGAGGAGATAAAGAGGTTGAGATCCCTTCTTAACAGCTTTGAAAAGCCTTTAGGTAGTTGTTCTTTAGCATATTCAGGTAAATTTTCAATTTCCTTTGGATTAAATGCTTCGAATATTACCTTTGCCAACTTATGGGTCATGGATTCAGGCGCCACCGATCACATGACCCACTCATCCAAACATTTCTCAACCTATACACCATGTCCAAGCAATAAAAAATAGCCACAGCCGATGGATCCCTAACAACTGTTGCATGTGTAAGAGATGTCAAAGTGAACCCATCCATAACCTTAAAAAATGTCCTTCATGTTCCTAAATTGTCCACCAACCTTGTTTCAGTTCAAAAACTCACTCAAGATTTATGTTGTAATGTGATATTTCACAGTAGTTATTGTGTATTTCAAGACAAGGATTTGGGGAGGACGATTAGACATGCTAGAGAACGGAGTGACCTCTACTATCTTGAAACACCAAGTGAGTCAAACATCGCCACAGGCAGATTCTCCTTTGTTTTAGAATCCATTTCATCCAATAAAGAGAAAATTCTCCTCCACCATTTCCGACTAGGACATCCATCATTTAGGATTATTAAGATCATGAGTCCTCTTTTGTTTACAAACTTAGATGCTGAGAATTTCAATTGTGAGGTGTATGAACTTGCTAAACACAAGCGTGTTCCTTTTCCAACTCACACAAGCGTGTTCCTTTTCCAATAAGCAATAACAGAAGTTCTAATCATTTCTACATTATACACAGTGATATTTGGGGTCCATCTACTGTTTCTAATGTTTATGGGGCAAGATGGTTTGTTTCTTTTATTGATGATTGTACCCGTGTTACCTGGATTTTTTCACTTGAACATAAATCATATGTAAGTACCATACTTTCAAACTTTTGTTTCATGATAAAAAACCGATTTGGGGTCAATATTAAAAGATTCAGGTTAAATAATGCCAGAGATTATTTCAATCAAATACTTATTCCATTTTTCCAGAAAGAAGGAATAGTTTATGAATCATCTTGTTTTTATATCCCACAACAAAATGGGGTAGCAGAGAGGAAAAATGGCCATCTCCTTGAAAAAACCCAAGCCCTATTGTTTCAGACAAATATGTCTAAGTCATTTTGGAGGGAAGCAGTTCTTACAGCTACTTATCTCATAAATCGGCTACCTTCTAAAGTTTTCCTATGGACAGCCTTTCAATATTTTACTCAAACATCAAAATCAGCAATAATCTAGTTCCTAGAGTTTTCAGGTGTGTCTTTTGTCCATAGTCAAAATAGGGGCAAATTGGATCCAAGAGCATTAAAATGTGTGTTTGTGGGTTATTCTTACTCATAAAGGGTACAAGTGTTACCATCCTCCCTCAAAGAAATTTTATGTCTTAGTAGATGTCACATTCAATGAGAACAAGCCTTGCTTTAACAAGCCTTATCTTCAAGGGGAGAATCCAACTAGGGAAGATAAGGATGGCCCTTCACTTGATCTTACATCAATGCCTGAACTTGAGCCTGTGCCTATGCCCGAAACACCGTCCAAAACTGAGCCAATGCCTATGATCGAAACACAACCTGATTTTGCCCCTGGTGATGTGAGATTTGGCAAAGGCAAGGTGTTCACGAGGAAGAGGATAGCCATCCGTGATCATGTGTAAGTTCAAGAGTCCAATCCAAGTCCTTTGAATGAGGTAACAATTTCTAATCCTTCATTGCAAGATAATCTTGAAGTGCAAGAAGATAATGACAACCAGGACCTTCCAATTGCCCTCAGGAAGAGAAATAGAGAATGTACAAAATGACCATTATACCCTCTTGCACGATACTTGTCATTCCAAAAATTTTTCCCAGCACACAAAGCCTTCCTTATAAGTCTAAACACCATCACCATCCCTACCACCTTATCCCAAGCTTTGTCCAATGAAAAGTGGAAACAAGCTATGAATGTGGAAATAGAGGCATTGGAAAAAAACAAGACATAGGAATTGGTGAAGTTACCAGTGGGCTGTAAGTGGGTGTACAAGGTGAAGTATAGAGCAAATGGGTCAATTGAGAGGTACAAGGCACGATTGGTAGCCAAAGGCTATACTCAGACATATGGAATTGATTATTTGGAGACCTTTGCTCCTATTGCAAAAATAAATACGGTGAGAGTGTTGTTGTCACTAGCAGCTAATTATGGTTGGGATTTACAGCACTTCGATGTCAAGAATGCATTCTTGCATGGATAGTTGGAAGAAGAGATATATATGGAGGTTCCACTAGGATATGGGAAGAACTTGGCTAATGACACTGTGTGTAAATTGAAGAAGTCTTTGTATGGCCTCAAGCAATCACCAAGAGCATGGTTTGGGAGGTTTGCTAGAGTTATGTTGGCAAGTGGTTATAAGCAGAGTCAGGAAGACCATACACTATTTATCAAACACTCTCCTGCAGGGGGGAGTTACAACTCTTTTAGTGTATGTTGATGACATAATAATAACAGGGAATGATGATATAGAAAGACAGGTGTTGAGCAAATGCTTGGCTAAAGAGTTTGAGATCAAGGCATTGGGAAGACTAAAGTATTTTCTCAGGATTGAGGTTGCACACTCTAGGCAGGGAATCTTTATCTCTCAATAAAAGTATGTTACGGATCTTTTTGAAGAAACAGGAAAAATGACATGTAAACCAACAAGTACTCCTATAGATATGACTCTTAAGCTTGGTGCAGCGGAGGAAGATGTCACAGTGAATAGAGAGATGTATCAAAGGCTTGTGGGGAGACTTATTTATCTTTCTCACACATGGCCAGATATAGTTTATGCAGTGAGTGTAATTAGTCAGTTTATGCATAGTCGAAGGGAAGTTCACTTGCAAGCTGCTTACAGAGTGCTCCAATATCTCAAGGGAACACTAGGGAAAGGTATCTTGTTAAGAAGAAATGGAGGCTTGGTGCTCGAGGCACACACTGATGCTGACTATGCTGGGTCTATTGTCGACAGGAGGTCAACCTCAAGATATTGCACCTTTCTTGGTGGGAATTTGGTAACTTGGAGGAGTAAGAAGCAAGGTGTGGTGGCTCGATCAAGTGTAGAGGCTAAATTTTGGGCAATGGCCCAAGATGTTTGTGAACTACTTTGGTTGAAGATCATTCTTAAAGATTTGAGGATTAAATGAGATGGCCCTATAAGACTTTATTGTGACAACAAGTCTGCAATCAGTATTGCTCACAACCCAGTACAACATGATAGGACGAAACACATTGAAGTTGACAAACATTTCATTAAAGAGAAGTTAGAGAGTGGATTGATATGTACACCCTATGTTTCTACACATGGTCAACTTGCTGATGTTCTGACTAAAGGATTAAGTAGTTCAGTTTTTCAGACTATTGTATCCAAGCTGGTGATGGAGAATACCTATTCACCAGCTTGAGGGGGAGTGTGGAGAAAACCGTGTATAGGTTGTTAGATATTTTAGGAGAATCTTGTATGACAGGTTGTATATTACTGGATTGCCTATTTTGTTAGAAGACCCATAAATCATGGGATTAGTTAGGATAATTCCTGATTTATAGGTTGGGGTTACTGTGTATATAGCTAAACTTACCGTATTGTGAAAATATACAAAAATATCTTCTCAATTTCGTTAGTAGTTCAATAAGCCCTTATATACCATTCATATAAGAAATCTTTGTTGACTTGTAAATATTCTTAACATGATTATAGGAGTAATTTATGTGATTTGTATTATTTTCTCCTTATTCTCTTTCCTAATTTAAGATTTAGGTTGTGTATAAATGTACCATGTACAGAAGCTTTAAGATATCAATGAAATTCAGAGTCTTTACCTTTGTTCTCAACATGGTATCAGAGCGTCCATTCCAAGGGGTTTGATTGTTTTTTCCGGTCATCTTCTCCATCTGCTCTGTTTTTTCCAGTGAATAGAAAATAAAGATTGTTACTCAATTAAAGGGCCTGTGGGTGTGCGTTGGCGCCACCGCCCTTCGAGAACAGTTGCCCAGCCACCAATCGGCATTCGCCAGAAGGGGCTTTGCAAGAGCTCCACGCGCCAGCGCATCTCATGCTTTTCGGTGACCTTTTCATGCCTGATCTCACTCGATCCTGCTCGCCTTAAGAATGCGATTCTAACAAGGTGACTCTCAAACTGGGTGTTGTTTTTCTACCTGAAGCTTGTGGATCCATTGACCTTCTTTGTCGGACTTTGCTTAAATCAGGTCGCCTGAATCTTGCGACTTCGACCTGGTATTTTGAGCTTCTGCCTGGGATTGTTTTTTCTGTCTGGGTTTGCTTAGAAAAATTGGTTGCTCCTATTTTTGCCGAGTTCGATTATTTCAATGCTCAATGTGGATTTTTTAAGGGTGTTATCTACTGGATGTGGTTGGTTATTTGGGTCCGTTGATCTGTGAGTTCGATTTCTTAGTTGTGGAATTTCTGATTTGTTAGTTTGACTTGCTGAGTTACCCGATTCTAATCTAGTGGGCTATTGAGTATTATTTTTCTGTTTAAGTGGATTTATTTTTGTCTAGGTTTGGTGATTTGAGGTTTGTTAAAAATGGCTGATGATAAAAATATAAAAATAAGTGAAAATCCATCCATTGGAATCTCGATATCTGAAGGTCTCTCCATTGATGAAATACAGACTCTCAGGCGTCTATTATCAAAACTTGAATCTAGTTCCTCAGTTGCCTTTTCCAATTTTGTGAAATCAGGTACTACTTTTCTTGCCACACTTGATGATTCCTGAGTTATAGATTCTAGGGCAAATAGACATATGACAGGTTCTTCAAAACATTTTTTGACCTATTTGGTTTGTTCTAAAAAGGATATTGTCCGTATAGCTGATGGCTCCCTAGCTTATATTTCTGTTACAGGTTCTCTTAAGTGTTCTTCTACCATTAATCTAGCCTTTGTTATCCATATTCCTTCTTTCCCTATAAATCTTTTATCTGTTAGTGCTATTACAAATGTTCTTAACTGTAAAATTGAGTTCTTTCCTACTTATTGCATTTTACAGAATCTGACCCCAGGGAAGACAATTAGATTTGGTATATTAAGTGATAGCTTACGTATTCTTGAGAATGTTCTGGGTCCTCCATCCAAAGCCTTGTTAGTAGATTCAAGAATCACTCATCAACAAATAATACAATGGCATATGAGATTAGGTCACCCTTCTTTTTCTATAGTTTAAAAACTTTATCCTAATTTATTTGAAAAATGTCAGTTTGATACTTTATTTTGTGATGCCTGTGAATTTGCCAAGCACACCAGACATTCTTATTCTTCTAGTAATAATAAAAGTTCAATTCCTTTTGTGACCATTCACTCAGATGTTTGGGGACCTATTTCTACTGTTTCATTGTTAGGTTATAAGTGATTTGTTACCTTTATTGATTATTGTACTAGACTGGCCTGGGTGTACTTAATGAAAGCTAAAGATGAGGTAGTTTATTGTTTTCAATCTTTTCATGCTCTGACTAGTGCCCAATTTGATGCTAAGGTAAAAATTTTGAGGTCTAACAATGGTACAAAATACACAAATGGTGTTTTTCATGCATATTTAGATTCTAAGGGTATCATCCATCAGATTAGCTGTGTAAACAGTAGTGCTCAAAACGGAGTATCTGAAAGGAAAAATAGACATTTATTAGAGATAGCCACGTCTCTTATGTTTGCTATGAGTGTTCCTAAGGTTTATTGGGGTGATGCAGTCCTTACTGCTGCATATCTTATTAATAGGATGTCTCTTAAGAGTCTCAACTTCAAAAACCCCTTGGAATTCTTAAAAGGAAGAACATCATATACTGTTCCACCAAAAATATTTGGTTGTGTGTGTTTTGTCCATTACAAGACTGGCAGTAAATTGGATACTAGAGCTCTTAAATATGTTTTTATAGGATACTCTAGCACTCAGAAAGGTTATAATTGTTATCATCCCCCTTCTAGGAAATACTTTGTGAGCATGGATATTACCTTGAGGTAGTCTGAGCCTTATTTTACTTCACCTCACACTCCTCTTCAGGGGGAGCATAAGAAGGAAGAGGAAGCGCTAGTACCTCCTTTACATATCATGAGTATTGAACAAGATTCAGAGAAAACATAACAGAAAAAGGGAGATTGGATAGACCATATTTAAAAACATACAATCGTAAGGTCAAGAAGAATAATGTCATCACGCATGTTATGCCTGATCCAACGTCAATTTTGCAGTTAGTTCCTGAAATCACATATGGTGAGTCTTTTGTTATTCTTTATTCTGATTCTGTAAATCCTGATTATTCTTATTCTAAGCCTATAACTAATGATATTGATGTTCCCATAGCTATCTGAAAAGTAGTAAGAGCAAGTACTAAACACCCCATTTCTAAATTTGTTTCTTACGACTCCTTCTCTCCCTCCTATAAAGTCTTTGTATCATTTATATCTTTTGTTTTTTTGGAAAATATGGATTTGTTCCAGCTGTTACCTGATATAAGCCAATTAGGTTGATTAACTATCAGATTTTGTTAGCTGTCTTGTAGATATTAGGAGAGATTTTAAAATCTGTTGTAATCCCTAAAATCAAGGAAATACGATTAACAATTTTTTCCTATTTTGTTTTTTATTCTTTCCTATAAATGTAACAGTATATATTCAGACTAAAATATGAATAAAATTTAGAATTCTTCATTTCTAAATTTCACATGGTATCAGAGCCCTAGGCTCTCATTTCTGGATTCATTTGCAGCTTTCATCGCCGCATTTTTTTGTGCTCTGATTGTAGCAATCATTGCAACAATTTTTTCTGCATTCTTTTATGTTCTGTTTGCTGCAGATTCCTCTTTTTCAAACACATCTTCTATTCTGCCTTTTTTCTTCTCTTGACTTGTTCAAATGTCTAAAACCACTTCTTTTCAAACTTCTGTCCAATCAGATGAAGTTTCCTCTAATCAGATGAGTGGGGATCTACAAAATGTCCGGGCAACCTATAGACTAAATGAGAAAAACTATCTCAAATGGTCTCAATTTGTCAAAACCTATTTGAAAGGAAAGGGTCGTCTCAGCCATCTACTTGGGACCGGACCTAAACCAGGAGAAGATGGATTTAGTGCATGGGAT
>CANXYC011650668.1:0-27504 GCA_948193065.1 Aleurites moluccanus
GAGCAAGTAATGGCCAATACTGAATTCAGCTGCAGTCAAAGCAAAATTTCTGAGATTTCCAAACTTCTCATTAAATTTTAAAATTCTCCAAACAAAATAAAATTGATAATGACACTTCAAAAAAATGGCAGATATTACATCGTAAGTTATCATCTGGCGAGGTATTATTATCCCTACGGGAAAGGATTTCGTAAGTCATCATCTGGCGAGACAATATTATTCCTACGAGGAAGGATATCGTAAGTCCTCATATGGCGAGACATTATTGTCCCTACGAGGAAGGATTTCGTAAGTCCTCATCTGGCGAGGCATTATTGTCCCTACGAGGAAGGATTTCGTAAGTCCTCATCTGGCGAGACATTATTGTTCCTCATCTGGCTAGGCATTATTGTCCCTATGGGGAAGGATTTCGTAAGTCCTCATCTGGCAAGACATTATTGTCCTTATGGGAAGGATTTCGTAAGTTCTCATATGGGATGCATTATTATCGCTACATGGAAGGATTTCGTAAGTTCTCATCTGGCGAGACATTTTTTCCTTATGGGAAAGGATTTCGTAATTTCTCATCTGGTAATGCATTATCTCATGAAGACCTCGCAAGGCAAAGTAGATTTTTTAAGTCCTCACATAGCGAGACATTATTCCTTGAATACCTCACAAGGTGAGGTGAATTTCTGAAGTCCTCGTATGACGAGAAGTTATTTCCTAAAGACCTCGCAAGGTGAGACAGATTTCTCAAGTCCTCGACCAGCGAGGCATATTGGAGTGACTTATTGACAAAGTAGGTATTTTTAGAGTTCTCTATATTGGAGTGGGGGGCTCGCGAATTATTAAAGACCTCAAGCAACGAGATAAGATAAAACTTCCAAAAAAAGTGAATATCTATAGTTCATCACGAACTAGACATATTCTTTATGGTAATTATAATTTTCGAAAATGCCTATAAGGAGAATACATTATCAGAAATTACAAATTGTGATATCGAAAATCTCAAGTCATTGAAAACTACTCCCATAGCCCATTCCTCGAGATGCTCATATTGGACTAGGGAATGGGAGATACTGATGAGAAATAAAAGTTAGGCCTAAGGCTAGGCCTAAAGTGACATATTTGGCTCATTAAGTAAGCCCCACCGAGAGGAATCTGGGCTCACTTGAAGTCTTTGCCCAAAGGAAGCTTCACCCAAACCATTAGCATGTTAGCCGAAGCCTAAACGCATAACCTTAATAAGAGGTGAATATCCTTCCTACAAAGAGGGTTCGCCTTATGGGAGTTCAACAAAGAGTTAAGGACGAACCAAAGGGCTGCAGACTGGCTATATTTTCCCTCTTTCCTCATTAATTACGACTGACATGACATCATGTTATAGAGCGGTACTGCTATAAAAGTCAGCTCCATAGGTCATCATTTGACACATGGTTTAGCCTAATAAAATAAGGACACGTGAGACCTAATGGATCCCACAATCTTCTTCTAAAAATAGGAAGCTCAGGTAGTATAAAGGGGGCTCTCACTCTTCTTGGAGAGAAACATCTCTTTCTCTTATTATCTTCATACAATCATGCTAACTTAGGTATCAGAGTCCCTCTGAAATAGTCTTGATGGATCTCTGGTCAATTTTTCTCTAGTTTCAAGTTATAAATCGAGCTCACAAGTAGATTCAACCTCTACTACAACTATTTAATGAATTATTTCTCATTACATTAATTTTTAATAAATTTGATTTCCAAAATTAAAATCAAAATTGAAATTGAAATCAAAATTATTTTCGATCTAGCGATTCTTGAATTTACATGAAATCACCTCTTACGATTTTCTATTGAAGTTTATATATTTTTTTTGGAACCAAAACAATAATTTTTAAACCAAAACTTACAATTCAGGAATCGTATGCCTACGTGTAATTCTTATGTACATGGTGTTTAGATTTATTTAAAATTAATATGAAACGCCGTTTTGAAATTTAAAAAATGCTAAACGATTTTAATTCAAAGCACAATTTTAAAATTTAAAAATAGAAAAAATTTAAACTAAACATAATAACTTTTTTAGAATAGTATTTTTAAAACTTTATTTTCAAAATAGAATTTCTACTCAAATATCATTTTCTTTTTATTTATTTATTTATTTTTATTTTTATTTTTTTTGGTTTTGTCCATATCGCCGTCCTTATTTTGCCACTCCAACACAAAACGGCAATTAACCAGCCAGCCTTCTCTCTTTCTCTCTCTCTCTCAATGTCAAATTCTCATTATCGCATGACTTATCTTCGTTCGTCTTCTTCGATAAAAAACCCTAGCTTCTTCTTCCTCTTCCTAATATCCCAAAATGACCTCCCACTTTCTTTCTAATTCTTCTTCTTCTCCTTCTACTCCCTCTTCCGACCTTCCGAACGACGCTGTTGTTTCACTTCCGTCCACCTCCGGCTCCTCTTCGCCGTCTAGATTTCCAGACATGTTGAATTACGTGTGGATTCCTATTCTTATTTCTCTTTCTAAAGAACTTAGTTTGGCCAAAGCTGCTGCTCAGTCCAATATTCTTCTACCGACTGAAATCGATGATGACTCATCGTCTCCTGTGCCGAGATGTCCTGCGCCGGATCCTAAGCTGAATTATAGGCCGGTGATCGGAATCCTTAGCCATCCTGGTGATGGTGCTTCTGGGAGGTTGAACAATGCGACGAATGCGTCGTATATTGCGGCTTCTTATGTTAAATTCGTTGAATCCGCTGGTGCTCGTGTGATTCCTCTTATATATAATGAGCCGCCGGAGATTCTTTTTGAGGTAGTCTATATTTTAAGCAGAGTTTGGGAGATTGAACTGTAGGGAAAGTAAAATGGTCGCTTGTGTTTTTTTTTTTGGTAACATTGGGACAATTAGAGTTTGATTGAATTAATAAAAATGACCTGATAGTTTATCAATTTGTAAATGTATACGAGAGAACTCCAACTGCAGAAAAAAAAAGGAATTTGGATGATTGAAAGCAATCTGAATTTTATTGCAAATTAGGAACTTTTTTTTTTTTCCCTCCGTGAATAATCTCACATTTATTGGCAATCATATATTGGGTTTTTCCCTTGATTGTTCTGTTTATTCTTAGTTCAGTGGTTGTGTGAATTTATTTAATTTCATTAAAGTTAGGTTATAAAGTTGCATGATAAAATGGGGTTTTTCACTTGGTCTGTTTATTCTAAGCTCAGTTGTGTGAATTTGTTTAATTTCATTAAAGTTAGGTTATAAAGTTGCATGATAAAATATCTATACGCATTTGTGGTTGTAAGAGTTGCAGTGGCTTTCCCGTTCTAATGCTCATAATAGATGTCTAATTCGTTACTTAGATTTAGATTTTGAGCTAAACATTGTGCCACTTATTACTGAATTCACATGATGTTAATCATACAGTATGAGCATGGTCTAGAAAGGGTTATAAGTGCTTCATTATTGATAATGAGATAAACTTGAGTTTAATGCACTATGTTAATAAATATGCTGTGCCGTGCTGTACATTATCCTTGTGATTCCTGAAGATTTTGCACAGTTTGAGTGATGATAATGAGTGACCAAATGAATTGGCATATTTATGTGCCATTTGGTTTACCAGAGTATTCCTTACGAAGAAAATTTTGGGAACCTCTGCTTTATTTTAGATACTTCTTCTATTCTACAGAATGGGAAAATAATGTCCTTAAATTCTATTTCTTGAAAGGATGTGTATGTTTGTGGAGCTTTTAAAAGAATGTTGTAGAAGACTGTGCATGGTAAATCTCCTTTAATGTAATATAATATGAACCCTGGTAGTATTTTCTTTTACAGTGAGTGAAACTTTTGCATTTGTGGGTTCCTGATATGAGCTATTATTATCCTTTATTCATGCTAAAGAAAAATTGGTTTTATTCCATGATGTGCCAGGATTATTTTGATTCTTCTGTTCCCATCTACATAAAGCACATAGTCAGATGCTTATCTACATAAAGTCTTTGTTTACTGTTTTAGAACTTCTTTGGATAGGCTACAACCTACAAGTGATTAGGGCGACCTCAAGAGAACATGCTTCATTTGTATAATATGATGTTACTATTTCTATTTTAGTACCTTTAATATTTAAGATTTTCATTAACTTTTTGTTGTACATGATGTTGTGTTGCAGAAGCTCAGTCTGGTTAATGGAGTGCTGTTTACTGGTGGTTGGGCTAAAACCGGATTATACTACAACACTGTAAAGGCAATTTTTGAGGTAGTTGATTCTTTTATGCTGTTATTTAAATATGCAATGCACTTTTTGGTATTCATAATCTTTGGTCAATTGTGCACTTGCAAAAGTAGTTTGGGTAGCCATTAGCCTAAAGCAATTTGGGTTTGTACTTGGTGTTGGAAGAAGTTCACTATCCCTTAGGGTAGGTGCATTCGTCAAAGTGGTTGCCTTCAGAAGTTCAAAGTATAATATCTTATACCAGTCATTGAATTAGTGACCGCAGTTGGTTGCAAAAGTTATGGGTACTACTAGGCTGGTGTTTTGTATTTGTGGGTCGTGTCATGTTGATTAATACCCATAATATGACGAGAGTTAAACATGAACATGACGTGATAAGCTTATAACTTATCATGTCAAAAATTTAAACACGAACATGATCCTCTTAATTAATGGGTAACACAAACTTTATAAATGACGCTTTAAGTATTTTAAATTAATTTATTTTTTATTTTTAATATTTAAAAATTATTAAATTACTAGTTTAACCCTCCATTAATTTATATTATTACATAAGATATAATTAAAAATGAATTTATAAGGAAGATTAAAAGTTGGCAGGATAACCCGTGATACGACACAACACGATTATTGTCGTGTTACAATTAGGTTGACACGTTATCGACGTGAATACAATATCTCCGAATCCAAATCCTTTAATTTCTTGTTGGATTCGTGTTGTGTTTGATATTGCCACTCTCAGGGAGTTCTATTGGAGGAATTTTGTATTCATATAGATTTGAGATGGACCTTTTAGGATAGAATTCAGTCTTTTTGTATGATCTGTCCCTTGTTTAGTTTACTGGATCAAGCCATGGTTTTTTTGATCATTGCCCAGTCATTTATTGACCTGTGGTCCTTTGGATGCCTAATGAGATGTAGGCTTGAGTATATTTGACATGAAATTGACAAGCTGAAATTAAGATGCTCGAAACAGCCTGATTCTTGAAAGGGTTAGTTACTATTTCACTCTGTAAAATGATCCAATACATTAAGTCCCTACTGACCTTTCAAAAATACACTAACTTCCTCCCGATGAATATTTTATTATATTAAATACTTCATTCCATCCAATTTTACTGTTAATCAACCCTAAAATGATCAACAATAGCAGTAAAAAGACAGAAATATCATTACCCTTTATTTTTAATTAATTATATTCTATTTTTGCTTTAAAAAAATATTTTTTATGGTTAAAAAATTCATTTTGATATTTTTTGAGAAATATAAAAATAAAAAATAAAAAAAATATTTTTTAAAAAATATTTTTTATTTTTTATTTTAAAAAAATAATTTAAGAAGAAATTAAATTATTTTTTCTTAAATTTTTTAATACAAATAAAAAATTCATTTTCATATTTTTGACAAATTTGAAAATAAAAAGTAAAAATATTTTTTAAAAAATAAAATAAAAAATATATTTTTAAAAAATTTTTTTATTTATTTTTATTTTTAAGTTTGTCAAAAAATATGGAAATGCATTTTTTATACAAAAATACATTTTTTAACTCTAAAAAAGATTTTTTAAAGCAAAAATAGAATGTAATTAATTAAAAATAAAGGATAAGGGTATTTATGTCTTTTTACTGTTCTTATTGACCATTTTAGGGTTAACTAATAGTAAAATTGGACGGAAAAGTCTAGTAGTATATTGTGACATTCGTCAGAGGGGATTTAGTGTATTTTTGAAAGGTTAAAGGGGACTTAATATATTGGATTATCTTATAAGGGGAAAATCGTAATTAATCCTTCTTGAAACTTGCTAAAAGAAGGGAAAAATTTATGATTTATTTAAATTTCAATTAATTTTATTGTTTATCTAGCTCCAATTTCATCCCCTGTCAAATTGCACAGATATTTTCCCTTATTGATCACGTGATGAATTTATATGTAAAATTTTCAAAAATGCAAATTCAGTTTGTGAAACTGATGTCAAAATTATGTACTTGTTCAACCTCATCTTACTCTTTTAACTATGCAAGCCCCTTTTCTAGTTAAATTCTGCTTGTTTCTTGCTTTAAAAAGTACATAATTGTAAATATGTATCTGAAGACAACTGTTTGAATTAATCTAGAAGTTTCTAAATAGTCTAGTATTGTGGTTTAACATGTTATGTACTCTCTTATTTTTGTTGGCCACATTTTCCTCGGTGTCCTCTCACATATCTGCTTCCGGTACTTTTGTGTTTGTTTCCTAAAAACATTTTGGAAAAGGTAAAAAAACCTTCTCAAAATGTTTTTTCTTCACTTTGTGGAAATGATTTAGTGCCTTAAACAGTTAGTTCTTGTAATTGTTAACCACTTCAAGTATGCACTCATTTTTCTGATTTTAGGAGACTTTGTACTGTCTTTCTTGGAACTATTATCACATTTTATATTTTAACTTTTCAACATGAAGCAAGAAACTAATGTACTTCTAATCTCTAAAATAAGGCTGCAACGGGTAAAATTATGATCAGCAAGAAATCTGCTTTGCATGACATTTATCTGGTGTTTGCATCTGCACATCTGAAACATATTAGTGAAATTATGGTAAATTGAATTCTCAATTTTTTTTTACCCCTCTAACTATAAGAAATTATATCACGTGTTGCTTGCAGAGAGTTTTAGCAAAGAATGATGCAGGATATCACTTTCCATTGTATGCCATCTGCTTAGGTTTTGAACTTTTGACAATGATCATTAGCAAGGTAACCTGTCTTCAACTTATTATTTTTTGAATAGTTTTTCATCCATTTTCATTCAGCAGAGTTCGATTTCTGTTGTTTTCATTTAACTAACTTATCCTTTGTAAAATTGTGTCCAAAAAGTCAATATTATTGGTTAAGGTGTGTAGTTCTGTTTCTTTGTCTTCATGCTTTAACTTATTTATATGTAGAGAGGAAATAGATTGTGCTGTTATTTTAATATTCTGCGCATAAGCGACACATGGTTCACAGGACCAGAATGATGATGATGCTATGTTCTTTCCTGTAAGTTATTTGGCTATTTGGTGTACAACTCAAGAGAACTGCTTTTTGTTGTCAGAGTGAAGTTCAATTTGCCTGCATTATGAAAATATGCAGCAGTATTATAATTGCATTTTCTTGATCATTTTCATTTCAAAGTTTCCAACCAATCCTTTTCTATATGACCAAATTCCTACTGCTGGAAATTATTGTAATTGGAATTCATTTATTCTTAAAGAAATTCATGAGCAATGCCTCTTTCACTGAATTGTTTTGATGTTATAAACATGACAATCTTTTTTTCTTGATATTAGGACAATAATATTCTGGAATCATTTAATGCAGCAGATCAGGCTTCTACACTTCAATTTATGAAAAACATAAATATAGATGGAACTGTGTTTCAGAGGTATATATGCTGTCATATCTAATATCTATTTTTTCTTCCCATCAATCCACTGTAATTTGAATCCACACTAGTTAAAATAATATTCTCTTACAGAACCATAAGCATAGTCAACTTCTTAATTTTTACCAAACATGTTGCACTTTCATCCTTTTTTTTTTTATTCCATGTTTGATGTTTCAAAGAACCGGTAAGTCATGCTAATGAATTTGTTAGAGTACTTTGTAAATAGCAATTAACTAGTGCTGATACTGCAAGGGAATTTGTCCCATTGGAAATCTGAATGTGATTGAACCAATGAAAGCCCAAGTGTGACTAGGCGGTATGGCACTTTGTTTCCTCTTGGAACCAAAGGTTTTGTTCCCTCTCTTCTTCTTCTTTCTGTTATTGCCTTCATATGCAAGCAAACAATGATATAACCTGATAATAGTTGATCAGTCTATCGTAATAAAAAATGACTTATATCCATAAGTATTATTGGGAATAAGAGCCTAAGAATGACGATGATAACTTCATTCCCATCCATTTGGTTTTTGGCTACCCAGAATGAAAAGGATGTGAAATAGAAGTTATAAATAATTAACCACATGGGGGCTAGGTAGTGGAAACCTTGAACAGTAAGAAGTCTCTGTCTCCAATTCTCTATATCAAATAAGGCCTAAATAACCTGATCTCCGTCTTCAATTATGCTTATTGGCCCTTTGCTTCATGTTATTTATCCTACTTGGTTTTGTGAACCTGATGCAATGGTTCCTTTTTTCACATTCGTGTGGGATCTACGTTTTAATTTCATGTGTTATCCCACTTGAATGTGAGATTAGGGTGCATTTCTCTGGCTGTATCTAGTACTGTCAACCTTAATTTGGTTTATTTGTTCTACATTTTTTTTTATTTCATACTCAATTGCCAGATTTCTATTCTTTTTTATTTCAAACAGGTTGGCCAGCCTCCAAACTATATTTCTAATCAATTTCTCCCCATTTTTCATTTTCTTTGGAAATTCCTACTGTCATGATCTTATATATTCTTTTAATAACAATTTGATTACCATGTGGGTAGTGGTTCCAAGTGTCATCTTTGTAGGATGGAGTGGACAGCATTGGTACAAAAGCTTGTGTATTGATTCATTGCCAGTAAAAATCATGGCATGTAATTGTTCCAAGCAAAATACTACTAAATAATATTCACAATTTTTTGCAGATTTCCTCCAGACTTGCTTAAAAAGTTGAGTACAGATTGCCTTGTCATGCAAAACCATCATGTGAGTTCAGTAATTTTGATAGGATCTTTGATGGCATGGTAAAAATGCAGTGCCAAATGACTCTGCATCTCTTCGCAGAGTTAGGTGGTTCAAGTCATTTCCTTCTTTATTTAGAAGGGGCATGACACTTTTATTTGGTCGAATTGCTTGAAATTCAACCTTGTATTAAATCCTCTTTTTACTTATTTATATTTACTGCCGTGATCATCTATTGTATGATTATTTAATCTGGCATTTTCTACAGCCTAGCTACACGTTATTTGCATAAAATAGGACCTTATACGTGCATAAAGATGAATGGCATTGTACAATTATATATTCACAAGTATAGGTATAAAAGTCTAAATAATTTTTTGTTTTTAATAGCTGTTTAATATTGTGGGAATAATACATTTTATTTTCTGATATTTAAGATCACTTACCTTGCCACAAACCTTGAAGCAATTCCCTGGTTGAAAATTCATTATAACACAAAGGCGAAGATTAAAGGAAGTGCTACTGATATGTTCATTATTAGGGATTGTCTTAATGATACTATAGTTTTTCCTTTTATTCTCGAACCATTTCTATGTCATCACTCGTCACTGTTTTCTTCATCTGATTATTGTTTATGAGTCAAAATGCATGCCTTGCTTGTTTATCTTTTTTATCTGGTTTTTCAATGCAACAGTATGGCATCTCGCCAGGACGGCTTCAAGGGAACCAGGATCTATCTAGCTTCTTCAAGATCTTGACTACTAGTTCTGATACAGACAACAATGTACTGGATGCAGTACATATATTTATTTATTTATGTTGTTATCTACTTACTAGAAGAATTATAATTCATCTGCAAACATTCATACCAGGTTTATGTCTCCACTGTGCAAGCACACAACTATCCTGTGACTGCATTTCAATGGCATCCTGAGGTATGACTATCATAATTAACTCATCACATGGTTTTGGGTTTCGATGCATATAATTGTTCCAATGATCCATTGATGCATATAAATGTTCCAATGATTCATTTTTTGATCTTTTATCTCTATATTCTGCCCCAGTCATCATGATACTGATGTATTGCAATAACCTGATTGGGGAAAATTTTCACTTGAAATGAAAGACATTTGATTCCTCTCTAAAATTTTACATTTAACAACATTTTATTTATCAAGTTTTTAAACAAAACAATTTTTTAATCCTTATGAACTTAAAAGATCCTAAGTCCTAACTAAAATGTTGTTTCCTTAAGAAGGTGAGTGACTAAGATGTAATGGAAGGAGTAAATTTATAAATTTTTCCGAAAGTCAAGGACTATTTAATTCACTCTTGGAAAAAGCAAGAACACAAATGTGAGTTAAAGCAAGAACACAAATGTGAGTTAAAGCAAGAACACAAATGTGAGTTATGTTCTTATATTCACCGACATGGGGATATTCTCTTGCAAATCAATTTGTAAGCACATGCTGAATCTTGTATGCCCTTGCATTTCATAGAAAACAGAGAGGGATGGGAGAGTAGACACTACCTTTGGAATTTTCATTTGGATGAATTGAATATCAAATTAGATATGGCTTAACCTATTTGTTACCTAAATAAGGAGAAATTGATTTGTAAAATTTTCTTCTTACGAATTTTCTTGCATTTGTATCCTCTTACTAAATGCAAATGTCCCATGGGTTGATGTGATAGAGAAACAGAGGATAGCCATGAAGTCATATCATTATTTTGATTTTGGTTCCTACTGTGTATTGTCTTGGACCTCGAAGAAAAAAAAAAAAAGCACTGGAGAGAAAGTTTAAGGAAACCTACGGAATAGGATGTCTTTGTAGAGCATTCACCAATGTATGAGTGCCGCTGCTCCCAAAGGAGGGGTGGTGGGGGGTTGGGAAGAAAAACTAAATACACATGTGAGCAATATAGAGAATACTTCTTAAAAATGGAATATGCTTGTCACTAAATTGAATGTTCAAATTTAGAAAAAATTCACTCTGAACTGTACAAAGCTTTTGATTTTACTCTAGTTCATGGTAGATGTCAAGAATTGTGTATTTTTAGTTATCTTTCTTGTGCTTGTTTTAATTGTTTTTGGGGAAGATGAAATGTCCGCATATGTAGGCAACTTAGAGTTAGCTTCAAAGTTCAGGCTTAGGCAGGTGAGGATAAAAATTGCTGAATGATAACCTTTCATGGCTCTTTTGAATTTCGACCATGTTGAAAGGTTGATCTACATTAGTGGGTTGGGTACATGTGCCTTTGTTTTTCTTCTTTATCTATAATTTTTCACAGAATTTGCGTGAAATAGTGAGTTAGCCACTGACTGTTTAAAAAAATATTGCAGAAAAATGCTTTTGAATGGGGCTTATCTATGATTCCACATTCAGAGGATGCCATTCAAGTGACTCAACATGTAGCAAATTTTTTTGTCAGGTGAGGACTTGATCATTGTTAATTAATCTATACTGCACACACACACACACTCGCACGCGCACACATATTTCATCTAGAGGAGATGAGGCAATTGTGAGTTCTTTATCATTTTAAACCCACCCAAGGCTGCATAATTTGCTACACTGAGAAATATAAGTGAAAGAAAGTACTTGTTCAAAAAGAAAGCCATACTCCAATAGTGGAATTTAACATTTGGAATATAAAAAATAATGACTTGAAGTCATATCGTGCTTTATTTGAGGAAATAAGAACTGATTTTGATCCTGAATGTTTGTGTTACAGTGAAGCTAGAAAGTCTCTGAACAGGCCTCCTGCTCGCAAAGTGCTTGACAATCTCATTTACAATTACATTCCTACATATTGTGGAAAGGCTGGGTAAGCCCGATGCCCTCAATTGATTACTATCTAGGGCAACACTTGAGTTTACAGACTTTTTTTTTTTTTTAACTGCAGGAAGGGATACGACGAAGTATATATCTTTACAGAAACCATAAACGCCAGATTTGAAAGCAGGTGTAAGGGAGCACTATAAATTTGCGACTTGAAAATGAAATGTAAATTGTAAGATTGTTGACAATGAAAGAATGATTTTACATGATGCTGCCTGGACTATACAGCTAGTATTTTTGTTGGTCGTTTTCATGATGGAGGTATATTGGGCATGCATTTGCTAATGTGTTTAATTTGTGTTCCAACATTCGCATAAAAATAATGATAAGAATAGGCTTGTGTATTTGAAGAAAAAAAAAATGAATACAATAAAAAGAGAGAACAGTAGAAAACAACTCACTTTTTATTGCAATACTTTCTCCAACAACCATGACAGTGTTTTATAGACTATTGAGATAGCTTATAATTTTGATCAGATTTTAATAACAAGAAATAACAGATACGAAGCATAACTCCTTAAATATATGACCAAATAAAAATAAAATAACAATTGATTTGGTGAAGATTAATTCTTGAAGATTTATTTAACGGAAAAATAGAAATTGACTGTGTCTTTGTGTCTTTGTTGGTGAGTTGGTGATGATTTTCAACACTTCCCTTAAGCACAAACTCTCTTTTCACGGCTTCAAACTTATTTTTGAATTTAAAAAACTTCTTCTTGGACAAGCCTTTGGTCAGTATGTCTGCTAACTGCCTATCTATATGAACAGGTATTCAATGAGATTTCTTCACGCAAAACTTTTTCCCTAACAAAGTGATAATGAACTTCTATATGTTTAGTTCTAGCATGAAATACGGGATTTTCTGCTAGTTTAATCGCACTTTTATTGTCACAGTAGATCGTAATTATTCTAGAAGGATCTTGATTCAAGTCTTTCATTAGTTGAATTAACCACACGCTCTCTTGGGTTGCCATTGCAGCTGCTTGATATTCAACTTTGATTGTTGACAAGGATACTGTTGGTTGCCTTTTGCTACACCATGAAATGGCATCAGAACCCAAGCTAAATACATAACCAGTTGTAGATCTTCTAGATGATACATCTCCAGCATAGTCAACATCACAAAATCCAATTATGTCACACTTCTTCCCAGCCTCATAAAATATACCAAGATTCAAAGTTCCTCGAATATACCTTAGAATCCTGTGAGCTGCATCAAGGTGTGGTTTTTTAGGTTTGTGCATAAACCGATTGATGACCTTAAGCAATGTCAGGTCTTGTCAAAGTTAGATAAATTAAACTTCCCACTAGCTGTTTGTACATGACTGGTTCATCTAGTTCTTCTCCTTCATCTAGTTGAAGTTTCAAATTTACTTCAACTGGTGTTGCTATATCATTGCACTCTTTCATTCCAAAGCGTTCAAGTAGCCTTGTTGCATAATTTTGTTGACAAAGAAAGATCCCTTTATCTGTACGATTCACTTCAAGTCCCAGAAAATGGTTTAGCTCTCCCAATTCTTTCATATGAAAACAAACTCCAAGATTGGTTCTAATTCTTGCAAATATTGCGAGAACTCATTGGATGAATATTCTCCACCATTGTCTGATCTTATACATTTGAGCTTACACCCCAAATCGATTTTTGCCTTCTTGTGAAACTCAACAAATTTTCTGAAAACTTCATATTTATCCTTCAAAAAATATACCCAAACATATCTTGAGAAATCATCTATGAAAGTAAGCATGTACCTCTTTCCTCCAATAGATGGGATTTGCACTTTGCCTAGGACATCCTAGTGAACTAGCTCAAGAGGCACTTTTGCTTGGAAAGAAGATTTTGTGTAAGGAAGCTGATGAGCCTTTCCAAATTGACATCCAAGGCAAATAATATTAGATCGAGCATTCAGGTTAGGGAGTCCCTTTACCAACTGCCTTTTCATCATAGCTTGCAACTTTGCATACCCAACATGAGCAAGACGAGAATGCCACAAATCTACAGTATCATTATTTCGAGTTTTCTCAACACAAGCATCTTGTGCTGACATCACATATATTGAGTCTACTCGATTCCCTTCCATGCATGGAATTCCAAATACCTATAAATCTTTGTAAATTTTAACATTATTTGGACCAAATAATACAAAGTTACCCGAGTCTGTTATTTGAACAATAGACAATAAGTTCTTTTTCATCGTTGGAACATGAAAAACATCTTTGAGTAAAATGTTTTCATTGGTGCAATTTGGTTTATAGGTGGCATCGCCTATATGAGCAATCGACAACTTTGCATTATTCGCAGTAACTACCATTCGGCTCCCAGCTTACTTTATTTTCTTTATGAACTTGTGTTCATCTCCTGTCATGTGGTTGGAACACCCTGAATCTACTATCCAGTCTTTTGCATAATTTGGTCGAGCTCCTCTTGTGGCTTTAGCAGAAAAAGCCATTTTAGCTCTTTCCTCTTGATCATTTTCAGAGATGAGAAGACCTGCCCATTCACTATCATTTTTTGGCTCCGATATTTCCTCAAAAATTGAAACTAAACCATTCCAATCTTCTTCACTATTCTCCTTCTTTTGAACTTCACAAACGTTTGCAGAGTTCCCTTCATCGGTCTTTTTCTTAGGCTCTTGGCAGTCCCTGGCGAAATATCCAAGTTTGCCACAGTTGTAGCAATTCCAAAACTTCTGTGGAGTTTCACCATTCTTTAAGGCTTCCCTCCCTTGAGAGCTCCATGGTTTGGTTCTTGATTTCTGTTTGTATCCCTTCCTGGCGAATAAAACTTCTTCATTTGCCTTCACAGAGACTCTTGCCATCTGTTTAGCAAGACTCTCTTGATTTGCTAACAGACTTTCCAATTCCAATAAGGATGGTTGGACCGGCCATCCTTAAATGGCTGTGATAAAACCATTATATTCAGGTTTCAATCCACAAATAATGATTCGTCTTTTGCGAGCATCACTAATTTTGGATTCAGCATCAAGTTGACCAATATCATTGCAGATTCCTTTTACTTTCATGAAGTATTGGGAAATTATCATGTTATCTTGAGTTATTGATCCAATCTGATTCTCAAACATCTGCAACCTTGCAACATTGGTTTTGGCAAACAAGGTAGCAAATGCATCCTAGGCTTCCTTTAGTGTCTTAGCCTCATGAATATGGTCTAGCATCTCCTTCTGGATGGTTGCTTTCAGCATAAACATTGCCTTTCCAGCTTTTGTCTTCCATTTTCTTAGAGCATCTTGATTGTCAGATGGGGGATCAACATCAGCCCCACAAATAATCTCCTATAAATATAGTTCCTAGAGATACGACTCCAAACATGACTTTCAATAGTCATAATTCGTGTTGTTCAACTTCTCAATCCCTCCAACAGAATTGGCGAGATCCATGATCTCTAGAATGAAGTTTTTCTTTTTATCCATTGGATGAGAATTAAGTCAAGTATGTACGAGTGGCTCTGATATCACTTGAAGAAAAAAAAATGAATGCAATAAAAAGAGATAACAGTAGAGAACAACTCACTTTTTATCGCAATACTTTCTCAAACAACCATAACAACATTTTATAGACTATTGAGATAGCCTATAATTTTGATCAGATTCTAATAATAAGAAATAACATAAAAGCTACAATCATGAAGCATAACTCCTTAAACATAGGACCAAATAAAAATAAAATAATAATTGATTTGATGAAGATTAATTCTTCAAGATTTATTTAAAAGAAAAATAGAAATCGACTCAATCTTTGTTGGTGAGTTGGTGATGATTTTCAACAGTATTTCGATTGATCATTCACTCTCCCTTATAATTAGAACTTATTAATTTTGCTACTAACACTTGAGCGAATTGGATTTTTTAATTCAAAATTAGTGTTTGGCATTTATATGAGCTTGTTTCAAGATTGGCTTTTTTGAAGGTGGTTTTTTTACAAGGGTAAATTACTGTCGCTCCTAAATTTTAATGTAATGCACGAAAACATTAATTATATTTTATTATTATTTTTTTCATAAAAATGGGTGTTCATAATTTTTTTTTTATGAAATTAAGATAGTAAAAAATATATTTGATAAATATATGAAACTTTCATATTAGAAAAAAATTATGATCAAAATTTCATATTACATGTTATAAAATGATTATTCTTTACCTTTTGCATTTGACGGTTTTTTATTTTTATTATTCGAAGCAAGTATTTCTTATTTTCTTTTTTATTTTTAGTTTTTCAAAATTTCAATTAAAAAAAGGTTGTTTAATCAAATAAAATATTAGATCATAATCCTATTAACATTTGTTTCAAGGGAAAAAAAAAAAAAAATCTTTTTCTCAAATATGCTCACATAATTTATTTATTTTTTATTATAATTCTCAGTGAAATGTCTCAATGAATTATAGACTTTTATATGGTTTTCACACCAAAATTAAAAAAAAAAAAATCTATTTTCTTTTAAAAATAAATACTAGTGAGGAAATAATTAATTTTGTATTTTTTCCTTTTTGGGTGGGATTCATAAATGATATATTGATGTTTTAAAAGATTTTATATTATGTTAATGGAGATAAGATAATATACTAAACTTCAATAATATAAAAAGAAATTGAAATTGAAGTGAGTTCATATTGTCTTCTGAATTTAAATACCAATTTTCAAAAGATAAATTGTTGTTAAACCCACCATCTTGCCCATTCTAACCTGATCACTACCTCATATAATTGTGTTCTACTATACCTTTATTATAAATACTTCTGTTTAAATACCATTGACAGGCTACCTCTTAATAGTCTATGTTTATGGTTGAAATTCATTCCAACACTCAAAAAACAATTATTTGTTTCAATACTATTGAGAGAAACTAAAGCTATAAAATGGCTCTGTACATAAATACCTGATCTCTCTTCTCCTTCTTCTTCTTTCTATACATAGATACCTCTAATAGATTTTAAAGTAACTCGTAAATGTCGTTGGCTTCTTGTTATTTTTCAATTACTTTGCTCCTAAGGAGTGTTGCTTGTTTGAACTATTAACTTGTACCGCCACTACTAGCCATTGCTCTTAAGGGGTATTGTTTGTTTGGACCATCAATTTGAGATGAGGAATTTTGGTGTCTATTGTGAAGTTATTCGTAGCTCTGATGTCTACGAGAGCTTTCGAAAATTTCTTTTTTATCACCATCTCGACTATAAGAGGATATTTGGTAAAACGATTGCTAAATATGTAATTAGTATAAAAATGCGATTGACAAATTGTCAATCGCTAAAAATAGTTTATAACTGTTTATAAGATTTGCCGATTGAAAAGAAATTTTGCAATAATCAAAATTTTTAATTGGCCAACCAAATAATATAAATTTTTTCAATTGGCGACGCGCATATTGACAAACAGCAATGATATATTTTTTTAAAGCCTCATAAATCTCATTCTCCGATTATCGGTGATTCGTTTTCCTCCCAATTTAACTTCTTTTGATTCATTGCGTTCCGAGCATATTCTTTTACAGAACCAGCGTATCTTAAGTCCGTTAATTGACACTAAGCATTATATGCTACATTCTCGAGATAAAACAGAGATTTCAATTCTCACTTTAAATTTTCGATATTGCCACTATATATAACCCATTCCGAATTCCTTCAGACTCTGATTTTCCACTAAACCTTAGCATCATCGGTCAAATACATCAGAGAAATCAAATACTAATAAATTAAAAGAAGAGAAACCAGTCTTCCTTCCATGTTCACAAAGAAAGCTCAATACTGATATTTTTCATGTAGAAGTAGAAGAAGTAGAAGAGAGATCAAGTTTTTATGTACAGAGTCATTTTATTGCTTTACCTTTTTTATATTTATAAATTCACAATTTACTAGTCAAATGATTATTTAAAATAATAATTATTTAATTTCATATATATTTATATTAAAGAAAAATGCTAAAGATTTTTTCTATATTATATTCTTTTTATCTTTTCCGTATTATTAAGACATGTCGGATGATTTAAAATTAATATAAATTAAATAGATTAAAAATATTTAATAATATTAGTAATAGTTTTAAGTTTTAATTTCTTTACATGGCTGTGATTTTGTGACTCAATACTATTTTCTATAATTATAAAATAAATATTTTTTTTTCTATAGTCCTAATTATGTCACTGTTTTGTAGACCAACATCAACTATAATTTTTTTTTTTTAATTTTACAATTTAATTTTCAAGTATTAAAATTAAAGTTTAACAAAAATGTATATTTTAAAAAATTAAAAATGTTTCTTGATTTTAATATAAAAGAAAAATTCAACTTTGGATTGATAAAATCCGTTTAGGCAAGTCTGACTAAGAGGGTGTTTGGGTGTAAATAGTATTTTGAAAAACAGTGTTTTAAAAATATTGTTTCAAAATAAGTTAGGATATGTAATTTAAATTTTTTTTTAGGATATGTAATTTAAATTTTTTCTGTTTTTAAGTTTCAGAACGGCGTTTTGAATTAATCTGCCAAACATTCTAAAAATTTGTTTAACGTTTTTTAAATTTTAAAATGGTATTTAATGTCCATTTTAAGAACATCCAAACACCCCTTAAATGAAAAACAAATGATGAATTGAAAACTTGTAGATACTAATGAAATTTTTTTTGTTTTATGTATAGAAATTATTTACATAATTATAAGATTATATTTTTAAATGTAAAAGTCATCTTTATAAAAATTACATTTTTTCATATATTTTCATTTAAATAGTGTAGGAGAGTAGAAAATTTAAATTTATCAAATGAGAAATTTAAACAGTCTTACAATTAATATTACACAATCATGAAATTAGTAAAATTGTAAGGTAAGATAGGGTCCAAAAACTGATAATGTGATTTAATAATATATAATATATATATATATATATGTTAAAATCAAGCAACACTTTTAATTTTAAAATATACATTTTTGTTAAACTTTAATTTTAATTCTTAAAATTAAATTGTAAAATAAAAAAATTATAATTGATGTTGGTCTACATAGGAGTGATTTCGGTTTAATTTGATCGATTTGAAGAGTTATTATCAAATTAATTTTTTGATTTTGAAAATTTCAAATCAAACCAACATTATAGCCAAATCAATAATTTAATTTCGATTTAATTCGATTTGAATACCTTTAGTTTATCGATTTTAAATAAAAAATATTTTATTATAAATCGTTATTATTTTATTATAAATTTAAAAAAAAATACAGATAAAATATTAAAAAAAATCTAAAAAATAGTTTAATATTGGACAACATAAAACTTATTTATTCCATTAATTACAACATAAAACTTATTTATTCCATTAATTAACACACTCAAAATTTATATTTTTTTTCAAGAATTAGATTATTTTTTATTTATCTTTAATTAAATTTCATGGATGGTCTTTTTTAATTTTAAATTAATATTAAATTAAAAAAAATTATAGTTATATATAAAATAAAATAAAATATATTTAATTATAACAATGAAAAAAGTAATATATATATATATATATAATTTTAGTTTGGTTTAAAACTAATGAAAAAAAATACTCAAATCACAAATTAAATTAAATTTTTGATTTATTTTATTTTTTAAATTAAATAAATTATAAAATTATCAATTTTAATTTAATTTAATTAATTAAATTAAATTAAATAATTTAAATGATTTAACTTCCAATCTATGTCTACACAACAGTGACACAATTAAGGACCATAGAAAAAGATATTAATTTTATGGCTATAAAAAAAGTTAGTATCAAGTCACATAATTTACAGGCTAAAATTTAAAACTATCATAAAAATTAATTAATATAAAAATAATATCATTAATTTTTTTATTTAATTTTTATTAATTTTAAATCATTCTATATGTATTAATGCTATGGATAAAATAAAGAAAATACAATATAAAAAAAAATCATTAACATTTTTCTTATATTAAAACACGTGTTATTGATTTTATAATAATTAATATACTTGATAAATTGAAAAATATTAATTATTAAAATTATCAATTTATTAAGTTTATGAAAATTGACAACTATAATATAACTATAACACTAATATATTAAAAAAAAATTATATATATATATATATGTTTAACAATTTTTTTCTATAAATATTCTCTCCAACAGTTAATTAACTATAAAGGAATTTTTTCTAAAATTTATTAATTATTGAGTAATATAATTATTAATTATATAATATGAAATGAAGTTGGTTTCTCAAAAATTTTATTAATTAATAGAATTATTAATGTATTGAATATTAAATATAAGAGGGTCAATTGTAAAATGCTAAATAATAATATAATATTTAAAATAAAGAATAAAAAGCTGTTTAAATCAATTGGATACAATCACAATCTACTTTCATCAAATTCACACTAAAAAAAATAAAAATGATTCAAAATTTGTCAAGCCTAAGTCCACTATTAATCTAAATGAAAAAAAAAAAAAATGATTGACTTAATTTTTTTTCCTTTATGTGTAAGGGTGTGCAAAAAACTGGACCATCCAAAAATTGAATTAAATAGAATATAATTCTATCGGTTGGATTTAATTTTTAAATTTTATCATGTTAATTTTGGTTTAATTTTCTTCAAAAACTTAAAATAATCGAATCAATATATATATATATATATATATATATATATATATATATATATATATATATATATATTTTGTTACAAAAATCAAAATATATTATGATTTAATTTGATTCGACTTAAAATTGAATTGAATCCGATTTTTAAAATTTTAGTTGAATTATTTTGATTTTTTTTAATTTTAATTTTCTATTCAAACCAAACCCATAAAAATGATCTCTTCTATTTATGTGAATGCCCTTCGTTGGTCCAATAGGCATCCTAAGAGGGGGGCCTAAATTGAGTTTTTACAAAAACTAATGATATTAAAAATAGAAGTAAAAACATATGCCAACCACTTTAGCAAAGGACAAGGATGCTGATGAAAGTAGGAACCTCTTCTTAAGAGGGAGAATTCAGGAAACTCTACTAACAAATCTGCACCTCAGCCTGCTCTTCCAAATGTTCTTTGTAAGCCTTCTGAGGTTCCTTCTTCCAATGAACCTCCTCACACTGCCAAATCCTCAATCAGCTTTCTTTGCGGATCAAATGAATACTCTAATCTACACCCTCTTTCAAAATGGTCGCAAGGTTCTCAAGTAGCTTATGTTGCAGTAGCATGAGACAATGCCTAAATCGAGGAGGACCCCAAAATGGTATGCGGACACTGTGTTGGGTTTTGCCTAGTGCTTCTAGTGGAATTTCCCAAGTTGAGAGGTGTGGGCTCAATCTATTGATAATATTCTGTGTCCCAGATGAGGGACTCCTGCAGAGTTTATGTATTCTCATTGTTCTTTTTCTTCTTACTTTTCTTTTCTTTATTTATTTTCTAACTCTTGTTCTCCGTAGAAACATTCTTTTTTGGGGATCTGTTAAGGACGGCCAAAGGAATTTTTTTTTTTAATTTGATAAATAAAAAAATTATTAGTTGATAAAATCATTTTTATTAAAATTCATTTTATTTTTTATAAATACTAAATGGTGCTTAAAAATACGAATTTAAAGTTAAATTTTATTTTTGGAGATCAAAATCAATTAATGGGTTATTAAGTCAAATACTTTTTAAGTAATTTTGAATAATTAATGAGTTTTAAATTTTCAAATTCAAGATCCAAATAATCCTAAAGCACCAAATAAATAAAATTTAATAGTAATTTTTTTTTTTTCATAATTGAGAAACAAAAATAAAAAAATAACAATAACGAGTTCCAAACATATGATTTAGTAATCAGGTCTACTAACAGAGGAAGAAGAGAGAGAGAGAGAATGGCGGGAAAAATGGTGAGTCAGGGAGGGAAAACCAGAAACTCTTTTATTGATATAATATCTCCAGTTCTTTTGATAATTAAAATCAAAATTTAAAAAAAAAAAATGGGGGAAATAGAAACCCTTGGCATACTCCAAGAGATCGAAGCTCTTGTCTCTGATAAACTTCAAGTGGTAACTGCTTAATCTCTCACTATTTTGAAATTGATTTTTGTCTACTTCAGTTTAAAATTTCATGTACTGTTTGTTTTGCAAATTCCATAAGTGAGTACTTTTTTATTAGAAGAAATTTCTTGTACTGATCCAAATTCAAATTGCTATTCTGCTCTGTTGAATTATGCTTAACAGTGGTGAGAGTTTCTGCTATTTTTTTCTCTTTTTAGAGGTATTTGAAATTTTGATGTATAAGCTGTCTCCAACCCACAACACCAAAATATAATTAATTTTATATCATTTTATAATTTTATCACATCAAAAAGTAATTTTATCTTCAATTATAATTTTATTTTTAACACTATTTTTTAAACAAAAAAAGAATATTTTTTTTATATTCTTTCTTATATATTTTATATAATTTATTATAATTTTTCATTATTTTATAATATTTAACTATTTGTCTATAAATAAATATGTTTTACATATTTATTAAAAAAAATCTAATTATTAATTTAATATAATAATTAATATTTATAATTTGTATTATTTTAAATTTTTATATTATATGTCTAAATTAATTAGTTTTCTTAAAATATATATTTTTTTTTAAATTTAAGTAATTTTAATTTTATTGTTTGTATTTAATTTAAATATTTATGTAAGAATATATATATATATATATATATATTTGAAATTTCTTTATTGAAAATTACAATTTAAATATAATGGGGCTTTTTTATAAATTAAAATTTTTAAAATTAATTATTTGTATAAATTAAAAACTAAATAACAAAAATCATGAGATTGTTTGTAAAATTTTGATTTTAATTATAAGTTTTTTTTTATATATATAAAAAAAGAAAGGAAATAACGTTCCACATCACATCATTTTGCAGTGATAAAATGGAGTTCGGTTGAAGCAGTCATTTCACTGCAAAACGATACAAAACGTCATTTTGCAGTGGTATTGGAGATGACCTGATGATTGTGCATTTTGTAATTTGATTTGATACTATCATTCATTTTGGTGACCGACGCAAATTTTAACAAGAAAAACCTGTTAGTCCTATAGTGGTCATTACAACCATACATAGCATGCATTTTGTATATACTTCCCAATTCCCATATATTTTGACTTAAGCACAACAAGGTACACTGCTTTTGAGGAGTTTAGACATGGCTGGGCAAGCTTCAAGCTTCAATTAAAGCATCATGTGTCCCTTGTCAATTAGCAAAGCTCAGTGACTAAACAAATTGGTTATTGCATATATTGTCTCCTATATCCTGCACTGAATATAAATGGGCAAGTTTCTTTTAACTTCTGAGTGGAATGTCTTTGAAAACTTAAAATTCTGCTAAAGGCTGCAAATATTCTTTTTAGCCTAGCATCTGAATTGCATTATTTTCTAGGTTTCATACAAGTGGTTGAGTCTCAATTTTTTGGTGTCGTCGAATGCTGCAAAAAGGTACTTTTCTTATCATGCTAATGCTAATAGTTTTTTTCTTTTTTCTCGTCCTCCTTTTTATTAACCTACAAAATGTTGGTGTTATCATAGATTACTTCAAGATTTTGTTGAGCAGCATACAAGTGGTTTGGAAGTTGTATATACTCTATCTAGCCGGTTGAAGGATGATTCTCCAAGTTATCATATAAGGCTTGTTTCTGGGCCTAAACTTGAAGGTTGGGTCTTTGATTAGAGTATCATAATATTTCAATCATGCAATGTTGTTATCTTTGGTTGTTGTGGTGGAGAGAGAGTTCTGAGATTGCAAAGACTACTTTAGAATAGATAACCATTGATATCCTACAGATGGCATACTTTTTTGTAATTGAGTTTGTGAACTTTTTTTTTCGTTGCTGTGTTTCATGTTCGTCTTCAAGTTTAGAGCATGCTTAGCATCATGAGAAGTCATTTGAGCTAATTTCTGTCAAATCTCTCTCCCTGTTGTTTCCTCCTTTTTTTTTTTTTGTCTCTCCACATTGCCACAGGGGTAGGTTGGGTAAACCAAAACTAATTGCTCTCAGCTAAACATAGCACATAATTTCCTAATGTTTTTATGCACACATCTAGCTCAATCTCTGTCCTTTTAGGGCTTTTGACGTTAACTCTTTTTTTTCCTCAATCAGGTTGCTAAAGTTTTGTTGAAATTATGCCAAGAAAGTGCTACCAAGTAATAAATAATCATAGAAGTATATAAGAGTGTACCAGATGTTTTTTGATCTGACTTCTTTTTAAAATTCAATACTTGACTAATTTGATTTTGGGTTGATGCTATTACTATACTGATGCTGTTTATCGAATATTGATGTATTGCATTTTAAAAACATCCGGATGAATTTTGGATAGATTCTTTATTATTTTGTTGTGGCGTGGTTGTTTTTCTGTACTTTTGAATGCATGATAGTTCTTAACTGATATAAGAAAAAAGGAATTGAAATCAAACTCCCTTATGAATAAAACATATGCTGAACAAGAATTTGATGGAAATTTCTCAGTTCATGTCTACAGTGTGCAAGCAACGATCCCAAAGGATCCAGCTGCACTTTGGAATGACGAATTTGTACAAGCAGAAGAACTTTTCAAGCAGCTCTCTGTAATTGATAATTGCTTGAGAGATAACAGGTATGATTCTACAATGTACTTCTTTGATCTTATTTGCTCTTCTGTGTCAATTCCAAATTCTAAACTAGAAATATTTGTTATTGATATTGAGTTCAAAGAAACTTGTCTTTTATAGGCTATATGATTGATAAATGTGGTTATTCTTTGTTAAAGTTGTAGCTTTTGTTATAATGGCTATGTTTAGCTGGCTTCTTTAATTTTTTACTTTTGTAGACATTTGATCAAATGAGAGCATGAATTCTTAATCAACAAAACTTTTTGGGAGCTGAGCATCCCTGCCAAGATAATTTATAAAGGGAATCCTTAGAACTTGAGGCACCACACTTTATGAGGGTTGGAAGGAGTCATCAAGATTATTCTTAAAGGGAAACTTCTGTAATGCTTTTTGCTTCCAAATGGTTGTTTCTCTTCTTCTTTTGGTCTTTGTAATTGTCACGACCCAAACCAAGGAGCCGCGACGGTGCAAGGGTACGGGATTCGCCTGAGGCTACTAGTACCACGATAAACCCCTAATACAACATATATGATACACATAACTTAATTCATTCTAAATACTCATATATTATCCTAATTCGTTCATATATTACTATATTATTCTTCATGCCAATCTTATACATGCACATTATGTTAATGCACTGCCAAAAATTCGACAGAGTTTCCTCTGTATTTTCAACATGCCAAATTTACCAATTAAGCACTTTCAATATCATTTCCCCAACTCAACTTCATCTCTACTACATCAACTCAATCATACTTCTCAATCCACACCAATATCATTTTCATATCATACCTATTATATTGTCCAAAATATGCAACTAAATCAACATCCACACATAGATAATTACATACATACCAAATCTAATTACTCATACTTTAGATTACAGTACCATGGAGCAATTAGACAAATTTTTGGAACAAAAGATAAATCCTTAATATTTACATAGTTGTATCAAATGTCCACGGCGGAAAAAGATGAGCCTGTGGAATTCGGACCTCATCGGCACCTGAAAAGATTTACCACTATGGGGGTGAGTATAAAATACTCAGTAAGTAATTATATACAAAAATGCATGAGAATTATATACCACTTAGGCTGAATCGGAACCTGAAAAGGGTTAATAGCAATATAGCCAAAGATAGAACCAATAGTACTGAAAATATGAGGTATGAGTAATGGACTATAAGTATGGCATATGAAATGTTCAAGATATGATGAACAATAATATCATGTAGTATAAGTCACATTACATATGATACAACAGGTAAATAGGGTCAATATGTCCAATATGCACAATTGTGCTAACCAATGAATAAATGACGCAATAGCGCAAACCAATAGTTATGTAAGAGTGATCGACTCTTACGACTAGAGAATATAATTTCCCTCTCTAACAAGGGTCAAATAGATACCAGTGTGCACACGGTCGACGGATAATCCCGCTACCCCGTCGTAGTAGCCCTGTTATGTTATCATATACAAAAGTCTCATAAAATGGATATAGGATCACAAATATAGCTCAATTTCAATTATAACAACTCGTTTTCATATCATATGTATCAAATAGGCATACTAGCCAAAGTTAAGAAATGGGCCCTTAGGGGCCCAGTTTCACTGAAGCAACTGGCACGTCAAATTACGGGTCCGTTTTAGGATTTTTGAGGAGTATATGGTTCTTTATGTTAGGGACATATTTAGATGGACCATTTGGTATCAACTTGAAGCTTAGGGATAGGGGGAAAGGATTGGGCCAAGTATCTGGTCAAAACACTAACTAGGTTTCAAATTATAGCGGATGAAAGTTTAGGACAATTTAGGTCAGTTTGGCGGGTCATTTTAGGTGCCAATTTGACTTTTCAAATAAAAATAGGGTTTTTAAGCATCCAATCAACTCAAATGCATCTGTTATGCTATATGATGTATAAATGCAATAATTATATATAAAAACTTACTTTCAAAATATAGTTAAGGCGCGGAGCCTCAAGCTAGCTTGTCGACCCCCCTAGCAATTGCGGCGACAGCCTGACTTATCTCTTCTTCAGGAGGCTCACCTATAAATATATATATACTCTCCGTAAGGACTCATTCATCATAAATACACACAATACACGTCAAATTCACATATATTTACAATCAATGATCACATTTCCTACCAAATGATAATTTTGCCCTTTTTGCACATATAGACCATTCGGCCAAAGCCAATCTTTAGCTTTCAATATTTAAACCTCAAATTCTTTGTAAAATACACAAATTCATATACATATTGATATATTAAAACAAGTTTGGGCTTACGTTCAAGCCTAGGTTTCATGCCAAAACACTTTGAACTTTATAGGTCCTAAAGACCTAAACACATTTCAAATTCAATACAAACATACAAATCTCTTTCTATAAGCTACAATTACCTATCAAATAACCATATCACATACTTATATCAATTGCATACACATACTAACCCATAAACCCTAACTTTAGGTTCAATTCCATTCGGTCCAAAGGGCCTAAATCATCCAAGCCCTATTTTTGCAATTAAACTTCACAATTCTATAATTAAACACACCAATTAAACAATTATAAGCTCAATTGCACAAATTCAAACCAAATTCCTCAAGCTTGCCCTAATTAGGTTCGATTTTGGGGTTTTCCCAGACCAACCATTAATTCTTCAATTAAACCTACATTTAACTAATTCAAGTTACCAATTACACATTTATCTAACCAATTTCACCAGAACCAAACCAATTTCCACTTTTCCCCCAATTGTAGCATTCGGTCCAAAGGGGCTTTTCTTCTCCTTCATAATTTCTTTCAATTTAATATTCTAAAGGTCAATTCACTATGCCAATTAAAGATTTAAACACTCAATCATCCATATCAGGGAACAATATAAACATAAGGAGGTTCAGACCTTATGACCGGGGCCAAAACCCTTCGCTGCTATGGTACAATATACAATGTGAACAAGTTCGACAGTATTTCCCCACTCCCCTGTCGAATCGGAAGTTCTGTCACAATCACAACAGGGTCAATAACAAGGGATATCATTTACAATAATGGCGTCCGGATTCAATCAATCAATCAATCATTTCGGTTTCCAATCAATTCAATATTCAATATCAATGATGGCCATGCCATATACAATATCCAATATTCAATCAAGTTCGATATTTAATATAATTCAAA
>CANXYC011650774.1:0-15385 GCA_948193065.1 Aleurites moluccanus
AATTTGGTCAGTCCTAAAAATTCATCTCTCAAAAATCGATTAAAAAATTAATAAACCAACCGATTAATCAGTGAATCGATTGAATTTGATCGATTTTTTTTGTTCGAGCGGGTCAAATTTTTTTTAATTTTTTTTATTTTATATAAAAATAATAAATATCAAATTATATTTTTTTTCATAATATATATAAAAAATATAAAATTATATATATATATATATATATATATATATATATATATATATATATATACTGATTTTTTTTTTCAATTTAATCGAATCAACTCTAATTAAATATCTAATTTTCTAACTCTTTATTTTTATCAATTTTTTAGTTAGTCATATTTTAAAAATATTGATTAAGCCGGACCCACAATAGGCAGGGGTTTGGACCAGCAATTGAGCAATTGGGATATTAAGAAAGACAAGGACCTACTAAGGGTGAGGAGGGGAGGGTGTCCGTCTACGGTTGTCTCAAAACCACTAACAGCCATAGAATGGGACTAGCGAGCATAGGAGTATCTTCATAAATGAAATCAAAAAATTAATTTTAAATTAGTTAAAAATTAATTTTTTTATATAAAAATAAAAATTTTAAAAAAATTAATTATGAATAGATCAAAATTATGTAAAAAATTAAATTTTAATAAATTAAATAAAATTTTTTCTATAAATTTATATATTTTTTTTAAACTGTAGTGGTCTAGAGCATCTCCAATATAACTCTTTATTTTAAAGAGTATAATATTTAAAATAAAGAGCATCTTTTATATTTTTATAAAATAGAGAGTCAATTTTTTTTTAGAACTCTAATAAAGTTCTATATAATGACTCTTCAAAATTAATTTTTTAATAAATAATCATAATTTAATATTTTTCTCTCTCTTTAATTATTTTTCCCTTCATTGTTATTTACCAATTTTCAGCAAAATTTTTTCCTCCTTTTTAATTATACATGGTCCAACACGTTTTTGAGTGTTCATGAAAAAGATATATTATTAGATACTGGAATTTGAGTAGAAAATTAAGGATTTTCATTGCAATTAAAATCTAAATTTAGATTATTTTGAGAGTTCATAATTTGGAAAGAAAATAGATGAACTTGGCATAAAGAAAGAACGTATATACCATGCAATTGTATTTTTAATATATATATATAAAAAATAAAAATAAAAATAATTATTTTATTTTGAAAACCGTAGAATATTTAATATACATATTAAATGTTTTATGTAGAGAATTGATTTTGGCTCTCCATATGCGGAGAGTCAAGCTCAGACTCTGTATTTTATTTTTTCAAATTAAAGAGTTTATTTGAGTCCATAAATTATTATTGACTTTTTAAAATAAAAATATTTATAGATTTAAATAGCCTATTGAAGATACTCTTAGGCTAATTTGAATTTAATCTCTCTCCATTATTATTAAATAATTCATAATAATAGGTTAAATTCACTTAAAAATTCCTCTAGTCTTGATTGTGGAACTCTTTTTTTACTTTTACTGCTCTAAATTTTTCACCATGCCAATTTCAACTGCAAAATTTGTAATTTTTAATCTGATGTGTAATAACTAATAAGTGGATAACAACCTGTATCTTGTACAACTGCTGCTTCAGTGGTCCCACATTGGAGATTCCTTCCCTGATTAATACCATCATGACAAAATTATGTTAATTATTTGATCAACGGCTGATTTATCTGCTTGCACGTTTCTTATATTCTTCTTAACTGCACCAGATAATTAACTTCTCCTTCCCGTTTGTTTTCATGCATGAACAACAGAGACAATTATCCTTTCTGATTCTACTCGCAGTTATGAGAGTGAAATCCACACATATGAAGAATCACGTGAATTTAGTTTTAAGACGCAAGTAGGCGCTGCGCGTGCTACGATATTCTTAAAAGAGCAATGGAGCATATATAAGAGATGGTGACCCGTTTACACGTCCGTGGCCATAACGTGACTCTACCGTTGACCGGCTACGTAAAAAACTTTAACCAACAGATGCCGGTCACCAGAGTAAAATTCCTTATTTACCATTTCCAAGGAATAGATATATATATTATTCAAAGCTAAACTGTGCAGAGAAAGAGCAGCAGTAGATCTCAAGCCTTTAAGTTGCCAGATATCTTTTTGAGGTTATTGATAATGTAGAAAGATAGAAAGTGGAAAAAATTAAAAAAAGAAGAAGAAAAGAAACGAAAAGAGAAACGGAGGGTGTGGCTGGCTAGGTGGTGTTTGGATCCTTTTCTTTGTTTCTCTCTTAAATCCCACTTATTTGTCTCTTAGTTTTTTCTTTTCGTTTGATCCCATGCTCTCTTACTGCTGAATCTGATCCTGTGCTTTTGTCTTCTGTGGAAAGTGGAAACCTCAGATTGATCAAATCAAAACTTCTTTTTCTTTTATCTTCTCCATCTCTACAAACAGAACATATAAAAGATATAGGGAGAGAAGATTCAGTAGAAACAAGAAAAAGAAAGGGTGACTCGTAGTCTTTTGCTTTGGTCATAGTCTTCTTTTTAGTCATTCACTCATAATAATAATAATAATATGGGTACAGGTTGGAGAAAAGCCTTTTGCACAACTATTCCTAGAGACTCAGATACCACCTCAATTTCAGACAATAAGCACCAAACAAGCCCCACTCCTAGTCCAAGCCCAAGAAGCTGTGCTAAGTTAGGGTTCCTCTCTGGTGGAAGCAACCCCACCACACCTCGTCTACAGTCTCATCATCTCGTTTCTAGCCCAAGCTTGCGTTGCCGAACTACAAGTAATATTAATACTACTGTGGAACCACCTTCCATTAAAGAAAGTCCTGGGCTCCATTGCAAAACCACACCCAAAACACCTAAGAGTTCAAATCCATCCTCTCCTCGATCTCCTCTCAAGCTCTCTCTCTTCAAGAATAGCTTCAAGTTCAGGGTAAGTTGTAAGACTTATTTATTTATTTTCTAAATTATTATCAAGCACGCAAAAAGTAGGTGTATGGTGTGAGATCTAATTAATGTTATATAATGGTGGCACTTTGATTTACCTAAAAACTTTTCCAGAGTAGCTGTGGAATCTGTTTGAATAGCGTGAAGACAGGTCAAGGAACGGCGATTTACACAGCCGAGTGCGCACATGCTTTTCACTTCCCTTGCATAGCCACCCATGTCCGTAAACATGGCAGTCTCGTGTGCCCCGTCTGCAATGCTACCTGGAAAGATGTTCCTTTACTTGCCATCCATAAGAATCTCAATACTCAGTCTCAGCAACAAAACGACGCCGTCGACAACAACGATGCTGCCATCACCATCAATAAGCCTATGCTAGAAGAGAAAAAATTTGTTGTGGTAGAATCTTCACCCAGAGCCGCCGCCACCACAACCTCAAAACACGAATCCCAACAGCCAAGAAATCCATCTCCAAAAATCTCTGATTCGAGATCCTACGATGATGATGAGCCATTGTTATCCCCAACCGCCGATAGGAGATTTATTCCTATTCCTGAAGCCGTTGAGAATGCTGGAGAAGAGGAAGACGACGACGTCGAGGAATTTCAAGGATTTTTTGTTAATCCAACTCCATCTTCAATCAAATCAGATGACGTTCCTATCAATGGCACCAGAGATTCGAGAAATGTTCAAATCAGATCGTTACCTGAAGCTGCTGTTGTTTCTGTAGGCCGTGGCTATGAAACTTACGCTGTGGCATTGAGAGTGAAAGCGCCACCACCGCCGCAACAGTCTCGCAGTAGCAATACGGCACCCCTTTTGGATCCTTCTCATAGAGCGCCAATTGATTTGGTCACAGTACTTGATGTAAGTGGAAGCATGACCGGCGCTAAGCTACAGATGCTTAAACGAGCCATGCTTCTGGTGATTTCTTCTCTTGGCTCGGCTGATCGGCTCTCAATTGTGGCTTTCTCGTCTACTCCTAAAAGATTATTGCCTTTAAGGAGAATGTCGGCTCACGGTCAGCGCGCCGTTCGCCGCATAATTGACCAGCTAGTATGTGGTCAAGGGACCAGTGTGGGAGATGCTTTGAGGAAAGCAACTAAAGTTCTAGAAGACAGGAGAGAGAGAAATCCTGTTGCGAGTATCATGTTATTGTCGGACGGTCAGAATGGAGGAGTCCAAAGCAACATCACTAATCAACGGCATGCTTCAGGCCACGTATCCTCAACCCGGTTCGCTCATATTGAGATCCCGGTTAATGCGTTTGGATTTGGTAAAAGCGGCGGCTACAGCCAAGAGCCGGCTGAGGACGCATTTGCTAAATGTGTAGGTGGGCTCCTCAGCGTGGTGGTACAAGACTTAAGAGTTCAGCTCAGCTTCGCTTCCGGCTCAGCGCCAGCTGAGATATTGGCGGTTTATTCGTGTAACGCTAGGCCCACCGTGCTCAACTCCGGCTCGGTGCGGCTTGGCGATTTGTACGCGGAAGAAGAAAGGGAATTGCTTGTGGAGCTAAGGGTTCCATCATCAGCTATAGGGTCCCACCATGTGATATCTGTTCGTTGCCTTTACAAGGACCCCGCCAGTCAAGAGGTTGTATACGGTCGCGATCAGACCCTACTGGTCCCTCATCCCCACGCCGTAAGATCATCGGCGACTAAAATTGAACGGCTGAAAAATCATTTCTTCGCGACTCGAGCAATAGCTGAGGCTCGAAGGCTGGTGGAACACAACGACATCACAAGCGCTCACCACTTGGTGGCATCATCTCGGGCTTTATTGTTACAATCAAGCTCTATATCGGCCGATGAGTACATAAGAGGGTTGGAGGGTGAGCTTGCGGAGTTACACTGGAGGAAACAGCATCATCAACTAGAGATGCAGCAGCAACAACAAATGATGATCCAACGGCGGAGAGGGAGCGAAAGAGAGACGATGATAGTAACAGATGAGAATGGAGAGCCACTTACACCGACTTCAGCTTGGAGAGCGGCTGAGAAGCTAGCTAATGTAGCTATGATGAAGAAGTCATTGAATAAAGTCGGCGATTTGCACGGCTTCGAAAACGCTAGATTTTAATTTTCTTAATTCTTTTTTTTTTTTTTAAAGAAAAGTTTCTTAGGAAAAATTTGTGGAATTAAAAAAGAATTGGAATTATGGATTATAATTAGAAATATAAATATATTAATATCAAAATAGGGAGAAGCCATACCCCACAAGATTGATTGCACTGGAACTCATGTTATATGTTGTTATATTAAAATTTTCAAATCAAATATATATAACAGAATGATTGGGGTTAGCTGGAACTTGAAATGATGATTGAATCATTTTTGTTGTTATAAATTTTTGAAATATATAAACCGTTGGTGGTCTAAGGTCCCATGTCATAATTACAATAATAATGTCGCTTTCTTGATATCCTTTAAATGATTTTGTACGCAACCATTATTTGAGAAATTATTTGCTTCCAATACAATTTAATTTTTTTAAGTTAAAATTATTATTATTATTTTCCTAAAAAAAAAAAAATTCTAATCAAATTAATGATATAAGAATATATAAAATAAAAAAAAATATTAATATTTTTTCATTTAAAAAAAAATAATTATATTTATTAAAATATCTCTTCAATCCATATATGAGATAATTTCTTATAATTAATGTGGGCAAGATTTAAAAAAAAAAAAAACTAATATCTTTTCTACAAGTGAGACAATTAAAAGCCAAATAAAATGAGGTGGAAATTGCACTTAGATAAGTGAGTAGTCATTTTAGTGAAATTAATGATAGTGCTATCTGTCTTATACAATATATATTATATATATAATAGAATAGACTACTCTGTTTGATGAGTTCCTATAGGCTATCTAATGTAACAAAGTAAGGAAAAATTTTAGCCATTTCTATGCAATGTTACATCTCACTCTATGTTTAGCAAACAGCTGTATTTAAATAGTAACTCTAGGTTTGGTCCATATCTGAGACCATGACCCAGACCCCAGACTCATCAATCTTACTAATTCAACCCCACCAAAACCAAATTGGCGATGAGGTTATATATATATATATATATATATATATATATATATTGAACCATAACAGCACAGATGCAAATGTGATCATGAGGCTTCTCTCACCTCAGACCTCAACTCAGGCTTCCCTAGATTATTATTTGTTCTTATACAAGTTTTGGTATTTGCTCTTATAGAGAGAGAAGTTAATTAGAAAATTTGACAGTCAAATTTCTCTTGATTAATAACGCGTTGCTTTTCTAAGTGTGGATTATGGAAAATTGAAGTTCAAATTTCACGAAAATCAATTGAAGATATATTTTTACTTTTTTTTTATTTTTTTTATTTTGATAAATTTGTCTCTAATTAAAATTTAAATTCAAAAACTTTTGATTTGAAAGTTGTATATCCAATACCACTGAATTAAAAGTTGATTGACAATAATATATTTTTCTACCAATTGTGGAAGATCTAGTCTTTTTTAGAGCATCAACTGCACAAAATTGGGAAGTGGGGTCATCATTTTCCTCATTTTCATTTCATTTTTGCATATTGCTGCAAGTCTTATGACTCATTTCTTTAGTAATAATGGATAATGATAGTGTAGTTCTTCATGTGGTGCCAATTACTTTCATGGGGTCTATTTGGTTGCTAAAAAGGATATATGTTATTTATGTAACAAAGCAAAATAGATGTCATATAAAATTTCTTATACTTGAAATAAAACAAGTAGAAACTTGAAAAGGGTAAGAACTAACTCTATTCCCCTTGTAGCAACTTACATCTCATTTTATTTTCCACCTAATACACTACTATTTTAAGGGTGAGATGATAATCTTTAGTTTAAATCGTCTACTTTGACTAAACTAAAAAATGAATTTAGTACGATACTAAGGAAATTAAAAATCAACCATATTCTAAGATTTATTATTATTAATTGTTTTTTATAAATTTAACTCCCAAATTATAGGAACAGAAAAACTAAAGTGAACTTAAAGCAACAGTTGTGTGGTCTCTTAATGGCCCCCATGCAGTAGGATTTCCAGTATGAAGACCATATTCACATACTTGGCTCACATTTGTTCATGTGCTAAACTTTGGGCTTATGAGTGGGGGCAGGAGAAATTAATATAGGAGCTTACAAAAAACATGGACCCAAAATTGCTATTCTTAATAACAGGAGAGGCAGATAGAGGGTTGACTGAAAAGGAGTCCCTTCACTAACTTTCCTTGGATTCTTGAGCTGGAGAGCTGGTTTCTCCTAGTGGAAATGTATATAATGAAAGATCACCAATCATTTTTGTCCATCAACTGTAGATAGATTCAATCCCACCACTGCATAATTGGTGGAATCCAGGGGAATTGTTCATACAGGATATAAATTCCAACAGTAGCAACAAATACATAAACAGAGAAAATACTTCCAATTCATTTGTTCTTGCAATATATATATATACACTCTATGAATATGCCAGCAAACTTCATGCCTTTTTAACAAAATTCAATAAACACAAAAGATTACATTAATTGTCAAAAAAGTGATCATGGGTCAGGTCTGAGGCCAAAACTTGGCCCAATCCAAGAATAGCGTATAGATCTCGGAGGGAGCCCAGAAGAATAGTTTAGGGCCAAGGCTGGGCTGGGCTGGCTGGGCTAATATATCCCAACTCACTATAGTATATATTATAAAAGCTTCTTTGCTCAACAGTAAATAAGAGTAGCTCTTGCCCTTCCTCTAATGGAAACAAACCAAGTGCAGCAAAATTCATCAAGAGAAAGTTATAAGATGAATAGTCGCAACAAACTCTATATTGAAATAATAAAACAAATTAATTACAATGGTAAAGCAGTATTCCAGGTACAGTTCATAAATTCTATAGAAGAAATCGGTACACGTACCAACCTTATTCATTATTTTCTCGAGTGTAACCTAGAAAGATGAATGACTGCTAACAAAGACACAGGACATACGTGACTGAATGCAAATATGCAAGTTAGAAAGAGTGACTTACAGAAGATAACTGGATTTGAGGATCCACTGCAGGGATCTATATTTGGACTACTATATTGAAGATTACAATGGGATGGATAAGAGTTTTCCTCTTATTCAATTTAGGAATGGTGAAGTTTCATGAAGTGATTTTGTAAGTGAAGCCTATTTTTGGCTGGTTTTGGCTCTAAGCTTTTGTTCCAACACAGCTACTTCTGTCTCAAGGCTAAACATTCTGTTAAGAGCATGCATATTCTCAAGGGTCTCGCTTAGAGTTCGGCTGTCGCTACCATCACATCTCAGGTGCTGCATTGGACCATGAAGGAGCTTGTTAACTATACCACGGCTAAGATCATCCACAGCTCTCCTTGTCTTCTTTGGAATATCCTCACCCATTTTTGAAAGGCATTTATCTAGCTCTGCAACTCTGATTCTCTCAGCGTAACTTCTCAATTTCTTGATGGTAGGAACAGTCTCCAATGAATCCCTCCAAGCTTCAAATTGTTTTGATTCCTCAGCAATAATTTCCAGAGCTTCCATTGCTTTTCGGAGGCGATCTTCTTTATTAGCAGCAACAACCTCCTTGAGATCATCAACATTGTAAACTCGCGCATTTTCAACATCGTTGACGCATGAACCAACATTCCTTGGAACAGAGATATCTATAAATAACCTCAAACCCCCAACCCCAGAACCAACAGAGGGAACATCACTAACATTTTCTTTCAAAAATAATGGGGTTTCTGATGCTGTGCTAGTGAAAATAACATCAGCTTCAGCAGCACAGTTTAGCATTTCATCAAGAGGTTTGTAAATAATCTCAACATCCTTCAACTCTTCGCTTATAGCAGCAACTCGATCCTCGCTTCTGTTTACAATCACCATTTTTGTGCAACCCTTTGCTACCAAGTGTTTGATCACAAGCTTCCCCATCTTGCCTGCTCCAATCACAAGCATTCTGGCAGTAGCATGTGAAGATTCAGGAAGCTTCATCAAAGCCAGTTCAACAGCAGCAGAGCTTACAGAAACAGCCCCAGCAGCAATATTTGTCTCAGTCCTAACCCGCTTTCCAACAGATATTGCGTGTTTAAACAGCCCACTAATGTTCCTCCCAAAGCCAACAACTCCTTGGCCAACTTTGACAACTTGTTTAACCTGAGCAAGAATTTGACCTTCTCCTAGAACAAGAGAGTCAAGACCAGCAGATACTTCAAAGAGATGCTGTGTAGCATCGTTATTGTACAACAAAAACCGGTGCTCATAAATTTCTGAAACAGGGATGCCACTTGTCTGCCAAGGAAAGAAAGATGTTAATTCATTTGCATGCCCTTTAAAACCTATGAAGATCGCATGTCGTGAAAAATTAAAATAAAAACCACATAAATAGAATTTTATTTCAAAAACAAAATTCGGTACCAGTAATCATTTAGCACTTTTCACACAACTTTGATTGCTCAAAGATAATGTACCAAAAGCTCCTGTGGTCTAATAATGTTCAATCCAAGCCTATGCTTTTGTTTTATCATGATGAAAAATTTGCCATCCTATTGATGAAGCAGATAGAATTGCAAAAAGTTTCTTAAAAGATAAAAATGAACCAATTACAGAGAAGGTATTACCTTTGACATCCATTCAGTAACTTCTTTGACCCCACGATGCTGAGATAGGGCTACCACATATATCTCCATTCTATTACAGGTGCTAAGAACTGCAGCCTCTTCTATATGATTTAAACCACACAGCTCCCCAATAGCTCGAGGCCATTCAGCTTCTGGAATGGCAAGTTTTTCACGCATTTCAACTGGTGCAGTATGAATACTTAGCCCAATGACCACAATGCTAGCCCTTTCCTTTGTATATCCTGATGGAGATCCACAATAACATTATCGGCAAAAGACTACTAAGAAAAATCTGAGTCTTGGAATCAACTACAAAAGAAAAGATGAATGTTCTCCACATAAATGAGCATTTAGAGCTTAAGAACTTGAATTCAAAGATTTTGAAGTACACGATTATGGCCATGTATGGTTCCGTACTGCCCAGATTGGAAAAATTATTAATACACAACCCATCTTCCTTTCTCACACAACCCATCTCCCTTTCTCGTTGTTCTTCCTTTGAACCAATAAAAAGAAAATCCCAAAGAGCACATGCCAGACACTATAATTTAACTGAATCATTTATCCGAAGCTTGAAAATATAAACTAAACTATAACCTTTTTCAACTATCCAGTTGCCCATATATTCAAAGTAAGATAAAAATGAATGCACATTCTGCTTTCTTGAAATGTTAGACCACATAAAATGTAGCAGAACAGGTTAAAGCACGGTTTCCTTACAAACTTCCGTCATTCTTGTACTTAAAATTATACTAAAAAAAAAGAAGGTTATCCCAATTATGGATTAAAGAAACCCAAATAAAGCTTCCTAACAAGACGCCCAATTCAATTTGGGTTAAAAGTATGAGCAATTTTAATGTAGAAAAAAAGAAGTTTCAATTAGAGACTGATTGCACTTCAAAAACAGCTTAAAAATGAAATTAAGCAATATGCATTGGGAAAATTAATAACCATAAGGCATTTCTTTTTCTGTTGAATCAAAGCAGAAATACAAATGGAGAATTTGGGACTCACTGTCAGCGGCAGAGGTCTTGAGCTGTTCAAGAGCAGACAAGCTGGAAACCTTAGCCGGATTAAGATTGGAGTCGGTTTCAACCACAGCATCCGTCGGAGCAGAAACCTCACATTTCACCCGTCCTCTCTGATTTAAAATCCTTCTATAATTGTTCCGAGTCGTCGGCCTACAGAGAACCCGTATCTGTTGTGGAGGCAAAACCAAATGAGCCCTCAAAGAAGAAGAGGAGGACCCAGATGAAGACGAAGAAGAAGACGTAGAATTAAGCAACAAAGTCTCCATCTTTGCCCCAGCCAAAGTCAAAACAGCCATTAATGGAAGAAAAGATAGATACCCTGAAGCTAAATTTTGAGGAAGTGATGCAGAAGAAGAGAGGTTTAATGGGTGTTGAACGAAATCCAAGTTCTTGGAAAGAAAAGGATGGGGGAGAGTGGCGTGTGTGAATTTTAATGAAATGTCGGAGGAATTGGAGGGTACAAAATTATTGACTTCCTCAGTTGGAGGCTGTAAATGGTCGTAGTTGGGAAATAAAAAATAAGGAGAAAAGATTGAGTTTTATGAAATCTGATTGGCGGGCGTGACACACTTTTTATCTTCACTTATTGCTATATCATCTTTTTCTCCACTTCTGTCTTTATATATATTTCCCTGGCTCTTCATCCTTTCCTTATAAGGCCCCATTCGATATTTTTGTGCTGATTATTAACCCCACCTTGCACTACAAACCTCCTAATTGTAAAATCTAATTCATTTATCATTTCAATACATTAATTACTTTAACCTTTTTAATTTTCTCATATTTTATATTTCTTAATTTATTTTTAATTTTTTTAATATTTTTAATAAAAAATATTATTATCAAATTAAAATAAAATATAATTTAAATAAAAAAATAAAAAAATTAAATTAAAAAAAATATCAAAAAAACATATATTATAGCATTTTCTCACTTAAACTCTTTTCTTATTTGGTGATACAATTAGACCCCTAAAATTTTCAGGGATGGTATAAAAAAAACCATCTGACAAAGATTTCATTATATTTTTGTTTAAAATTTACATTTTAGTCCCTCTTTTTTAAGAAAAAATACTTTTTAGTTGTTTAAGAATTTTTCTTTATATTTTTTCTAATTACAATTGAATAAAATAAATAAAATAAAATAATTGATATTTAATTGATATAAAATAAGTAAAAAATAAATTATTTTATTTATTATTGATCTAACTTAATAATTTTTCATATTATCAATTATTTTTTATTCACCCAAATTTTGATATTAAAAAATAATTAAAAATAAATTTTATTAAACTTATATACTCAAAACCTCTAAATATTATAAAAACTCATTAAATTAAATCGATAAATTAAAGAAAATTTATCAATTTCAATAAAATATATCAAATTCAATAAAAATAATATGGATGAAATTATATAGAAATAATATCATTGTTAAAAAAGAGAATATATCAAAATTAAATTAAATTAAAAAAATATTCCTAGTATCTTAATTTAGTAGTAAGATAAGACTATTTTAAAATTAAGTCATGATTCGAATCTCATAGATAAAATTAGTACTAAATAAAATTAAAAAAATATAATAATTAGTAATATATTTAAAAAATATTTTAAAAAAATTACCATTTCAATAATATGAGACATTAATTTTTCTTAAATAAAAAAATAATAATAAAATAAATATTAAATAAAATTTAATAAATCTTATTATTTGAATCACGTTCAAATAATTTGAAAGTATTTTCATATAATAAAAAATTTCAAAATTTATGAATTTTATTTTATTTATATAAATAAATAAAATAATTTATTTGTTTATTTATATCAATTAGATAGTAATATCTTTTATTTATAAATAAAATTTATTTTATTTATTTTAATCAATTATAATTATAAAAAATATAAAAAAAAAATTTTAAGGGACTAAAAATAATTTTTCTAAGAAAATAAGGGTTAAAATATAATTTTCAAATATGAAGATAATTGAATCTTTGTCGGAAGATTTTTTATTTTTATCAAACCTGAAAAATTTAAGGATTTGGTTTTACTACCAAATAAGAAAAGGGATAAAGTGAGAAAAATGCAATAACATAGTGTTTTTTTTGACTCTTATCCTATTAAATTAGGATACATTAAAAATAAAATTAAAACTTCTATTATGGGGTAGAGAGAGAATATATATATGTATATAAATTTTATGATTAATAATATAAATTTTTATATTGATAGAGAGCTCGATTCATAAATTTATTAAAATAATAATAATTATTTATACAAAGTATATATTCATATTTTTTATAATAATATTTCAATATTTTTATTTTTATAAGAGATAAAAATTATTAAAAATTTTAAGTATTAAATTACACAAAAGGTAAGTTTTTTGATTAATTTATTATTAATTTAAAAGAATATATTTTTCTAAAATAAAGAAAATTAATAATTTGAAATTTAATAATATTTCATTTTATTATCATTATAAAGTATGTGTATTTGTTTCTTAAAAAAAATTATAAAAAGTTTGGGTAGATAAATTTTGAACAATAGAATTCATCAAATTTATGAATTTTGTTAAAATTCACTGTTTAATTATTAAAAAAAACAGCTATAATTCATAAAATTAGTAAATTTCATCATATATCTAAATTTATCATTATTTAAAATTTTAAAATCTCACATGAGAGATGGAAATTGATAAAATTCATCATTTTTACTTATTTGAGGGATTTAATTAATTTTTTTATTATTTCAAAGCTACATCTACCCTAATTTGCTATGATGAAGTTTATAGATAATAAAGCTTCTATATTAGTGTTAATGCTTTATAAAACTTATGCATATTTAATTAGTAATTAATTATATGTATTTTTATGATAAATTATTTATATTTTTGAGTAGTATAATTTTATTTTACGGAACCCATTATTTAATATTTATTAATTTTTGTTGAAATTTAATATTAGAAGGTGTATTATAAAATGTAAGGTAAATTAGTAATTTATTTTAAAAATTTATAAAATTTAATTGTTTAATCAAACATGAATATATAAAAATATTAATAATAAATTTAAAAATTTTATTTTAATATTACAAAATAAATTTTATTAAATTCACATTTTATAATTTATAATTTATAAATTTAAATAAATTTCATGAATTTTAAATTCTCGATCAAGACGTTCTAAGCCTCTTGAGTTTAAAAATAAAGAAAAGTTTCATGTTATTAGGTTTGTCTATGTATAGCAAAAAATGATGGAAGTCTTAGCTTCTGCTAGTGTAAAAATTATTTATATATACTAAAAATATATTGATTATTCGGTTATTCTTATTTGATGTATTTTTTATGATTTATCGAAATTTTGTAATAAATAAGAGAATAATGGAATTTGAGTCTATAATTTCTATATTATAAAACATATCTACTCTATTAAAAAAGTGATATTATAATAAATTTTAATAAAAATTCATTTTCTTTCACCCAATAACTAATTGTGGACTTAGCTAGTGTAGCTAATAATGATGTGAACTCCATGATAAAAATCAAAAGAAAGTATCAATCAAACTATCAATGTTCTTGTGATTCTTGGAATTAATTGTCTATATACCCTTTTCCAAATATCATGACAATGAAATTTTCATTTATTTCTTTAAATACAATTAAAATTCAAATTCAATATTTTTTCGTTTTAAAAATATTAATTAGTGTGCGTTTAAATTTAAGTTTTATTATGCTTTTAAAAATTATAATTTAAATAATATTAAATATATAAATTTAAAAATAAAATAAATGAGTGAAAAATAAAAAGTTTAATTTATCACTTGAATATTAGTAATTATATTTTTTTTTTTATTTTTAATATTAATTTATTTATATTTTTTTAATATAATTATTTTATATTATTAATGAGTATATTTAAAATATTTGTTAAAAAAATTATAAAATAAAAGGTAAATAAAACTTGACGTGGCAACTCCAACCTAAAAGGGGTAATGTGACAACATGGCACTCTCTTGTCCAGTGGATTACTATGCAATCATATCCAATGGTGTGGATAGGTTATTGTCAAGAAGAAGAGATATTGGAAAATCTAAGAAAGAGATAAGGAGGGAAAGAGGTGGGGACTTGAAGTTGTGACTGATATTGCTCTCTAAGATTTCAGGGTCCATATTTGCCACATCTTTAGTGTTAAAGTCGTGGAGATGAGTTATGCTTACATTTTAGGATATGTCCTACTTTGCTCTTGTTTCACCATTATGCTTAAATTAAACTTATTTTTATCACATTATTCACATGTCCCATGAAGTACATTTTTTTTTTGTTAATTTATCAATAGAGTTAATATAAATATTTATTTATATTAATTTAATTTTAATTAAAATTTTGAATTCAAAATTTATCAACTTTACAAACGATTTTAAATCAATTAAATTAAAAATTTATTAATTTATGATATATAAACTATGAATAATAAATATATAAAAATTGATATACTCGTCAAATTTATAAATCAATAGTAGAGTTTAATTAATGTAACTAAATAATATAAATTTTTATTATTTAAATATTTATATAGTTTCATGAAATATTTAATTTCATGCTGATTTAAAAAATAATAATATGTACGTTTGGTGATCTATTTTTTCTTTATAAATAAAAAATAAAAAGAAATAAAAGAAAGGATTCTCTCCTTCACTGGAATTCTCTCCCACTCTCTTCTTACTCTCTTTATTAAAAATTCCAATTCATTATCTGTCCATTAATTTAAACATTAGAGTTTTCTCATTAGAGTAGTTCT
>CANXYC011650895.1:0-13308 GCA_948193065.1 Aleurites moluccanus
GGAGTTTGGAGTTGAGCAAATTACTGAAAGGAATTCAAGGATAAATCTGTATTGAGGTAAGTATGAACATTGGATTTTCCATTATTTCTTTGAAATGTCATGACCGAGCATTCTCATTGATCACCCATAAAGATTCCTATATACATGATATTGTTAAATGAACTTATTATTTGAAATTCCTATGATGTTCTTAAACAGTTATTTAATTGCCCCTTGTGATTACATTACATGAATGCAAATGGCTTGGTCATTCTTCTTTGGACCAAGTCCATATGAAACCATTTGCTATCATGATTGAATTTATATTATATGTTGATGGTCTTGCGACTAATTTTTTTTTATTATGAGATGGTAACCATATGACCCTATGGATAGAACGCTCTTCCCAATGAGAGTAAATTCATTGGTCCATCGTGCACTTTGGGAACCCAGCTGGTAGGATTTTTACCAGTGTTCCGCCTAGAGGGGACCACGAGCTCTAGGCGTATGCCTGACCAAGCATGCGTATGCGATAAGGTAGAAAGGACTACTGATGCGCTCTGTTATGATAGGTAGTATGGCTATTGATTCATTCTGTAGTTCTACCATGATATTTGATAGTGCTAGTGTAGCTCGTGAGATAGCTAGTTGAGAAGATGAAGCTTCTTGACTTATTCATCCCAAGCAGCTTCCATTGTAATTCTTTTGATATATAATTATGTATATTCATTGAATGGTATTATGATACAATATGTAATGGGAGTATTCTCTAGAGCTCTGTAGTTAGTCATTTGAGGATGATGATATTTTGATGTATGAATTATTACCTTTTGAGTACTCTTGTTCCTTAGTGATGTGAGATGCATCTTTTGATCAGTAAAGAACAAGAGAAAATTATGATATGATAATAGTAAAGATTTGATGGATGCTTAACTGGATTTATAGTAATGATTATTGTATGATATTGTAATTAATATATGTGCATGAGATTCAAGATTTGTGAGTTCTACTGGTTTATGGTGGCTTTATTCCTACCCTTGCCCTAGGACCGTCGCACCACTGGAGTTGAGGTGTGACACTCGCATTTTCATTACTGTCTCTCTTGGAAAAAATAGACTAGGTCAAACACTTATGAAGCATTTTAAGTCCTAGGTTACCTATGATGATTTTGATGATGCCTAAATAATGCCTAAGCGTTATAATATGCATATAATGTTGTTAATTTAATTCTTGAAGTAGTTAACTTGTCTTGTGTTTAAGTGTGCTTGAAATAAGAGCTTCACGCCCATGACAGATCTTCATGACCATGAAAGAACTTCAGCCAAAACATAAATTCAGACAAAAACTTTTTTCAAGCCCGTGAAATCGAGTATGCTTATAGACACAGAGAGATTTTTAACAACCATGAAGATTTCTTCATGACCGTGAAGACTAATCCTTTATGCTCGTGAATGGTGGTTGGGTTGTCAACATTAGTAGACTCTGAAAAAATTTATAGCCATTGGAGAAAAATTTTAAAGCAATTCTTGCATTAAATGCAATCAGAATGGTCTTATTTTCACTCCACACTTTGAAGGCTATAAATACTTAAAAATTTGAAGATAAAATAACTTTTGAAAAGCCATTTGAAATGTAAACTCACTAACTCTTATTCATACTTTATTTTTGTGTTAAACTTGAACACTTCGTGTTCAATCTCATATTTTAAGTGTTGTTTCTTGTAAAAGCTATTTGACTTCATTTATAATCTTTGAAATAGCTTGTATTAAGTTGTGAGATACTAAAATCTCTACATTCTCTTGTGTTGAGGGTATTATGAGTGTTGACTTATTGTAAAAGGGTGAAATCCCTTATAAATATATTGTAATTAGTTTGGGTGGTGCATCCGATTTTAATGGAACCTTAATATCAGGTTGAGATTGAGAAAAGTGGACGTAAGAGAGACGATTGTACTCTGAACCACTACAATTGACTGAGCTTCTCTTAAACTCTATCTTTTTCCATTTGAAATTGATATATATATTGCTTATAGGTTGTATACTTGCATTAGAAATTTTAAAACTCCTATTCACTCCCTCTAGGAGTATTGCCATATAGTTTTAATAATTGGTATTAGAGCTTGTGCTCTAACTTGTATAAAATCTCATGATTTTTGGAGCTTATGATTCTTTATTATGGCAGGCACATCTACTTCTACCTTTGAAGAAGGACAATGCTCCACAAGACCACCACTCATTCGTGGTGTAAACTACAACCAATGGAAAGTAAGAATGAGAGAACCAATGGAAAGTAAGAACAAGATTCCACATTTACTCCATAGGACTTGAATTTTGGGAAGTCTTTGATAAAGGTCCCTTCATTCCCATGGAAGGAGATGCTCTAAAGAACTCCTCCACTTTTACGGCCGAAGAAAAAAGGGAAATAACCAACAATTTTAAAGCCATGGACTTATTATTTTGCTCTATTGATGCTATGGAGTTCAACCGAGTTTCAGCGTGTGACTCAGCTAAGGAGATTTGGGATGTATTTAAGGTCACTTATGAAGGCACCAATCAAGTCAAAGACACAAAAATTAACATGCTCGCCTCAAGTTTTGAAAACTTCACCATGAAGAAAGAAGAAACAATTAGTGATAGGTATAAATGATTCACAATCATTGTGAATAATTTGAAAGGTATTGATAAAATCTTCACTCAAAATGAGCTAATCACTAAACTCTTGCAATCTCTTTTGGCAAAGTTTAATGCTACGGTTAATGCTATTGAAGAGTCAAAGAATTTTAGTGCCATGACTCTTGAAGATTTGGTAGGAAATCTCATGATTTTCGAATTGAAACTCACAAATAGAGAAGCTACAAGAGATAAAGGAGAAGAAAAACCCTCCAAGAAAGAAAAAGAAATTACTCTAAAGGCAATTTTAGAAAATAAAGAAGAAACCTCTAGTGAAGAGGATGAAGATGAAGAGTTGGTATTACTTACAAGAAAATTTGGTAAGTTCATGATGAAGAACAAGTACAAGAAGAGGGGTTTTAGAAAAAAGAAGAAGCAATTTGATGACAAGAAGACCAAAATTATTTGTTATGAGTGAAAGAAGTCCTGTCATATAAGAATGGATTGTCCAAACCTCAAGAACAAGAAAAAAAAAGGAAAAGAAAAAGAATAAATTTAGAAAAAGAAATAAGACATATGCAGCTTGGAATGGAAGTAATACATCAGGTGATGATGAATCCTCAAATGAAGAAGAGGAAGAAAAAGTCAACCTATGTCTTATGACAATGGAAGATGAGGAAGCAATCAATGAGGAACTTCAAGAGGTAAACTCCAAACCTTATATTCTTTATGAATTATAACTTACATTTAATGAACTCAGGGAAAATTTCTTGTGTATTTCAAAAGAAAAAATTAAAAAAAAAATTGTCCAAATTGAAAATTGAAGTTGAGGAAAATTTGCCAAAAGATAAACCAAATTTTGATGTTGAAAATGAAAAAATCTCAACTCAAATTTCAAATTTGAAAGATGATTACTCAAAACTCTTATGTGAATATGATAAGGTCAAGAGTGAACTTAAGAATTCAAATGAACATTTTAAGAAAGTTTACTCAATGAAGTAAAACTCTTGAAAATATCATAGTATCACAAAAAGTGGTTTTTGATAAAGCCGGATTAGGGTACCACACTAACTTAAAAGTTAAGAAAGTTAATACATTTTTTGAAAAAGAAGTAGTGGATCCTAAAAGGATTATTAAATGCAATTATTATAAAAATTATGGTTATTCATTATATAAATGTCCTATTAAGAATAGAAGACCTTACTCCATAAAAATAATTTGGGTTCTAAAATGTTTTATCCCAATTAATAAGAATGCAAAAATTCTCAAGTATGATAATATGTATAGACTCAAAGGAATTTGGGTATTAAAGAAGGGATGAATTATTTTATCTTTTGTAGGCCCAAAGCTCAAAAAATGATACTTGGATTATGAATAGTGAATTCTCTAAGCATATGACCGGTGAAAAATCCAAGTTCATTGAGCTCAAACCTAAAAAGGGGATTGTAAGTTTTGGTGACAGTTCCAAAGGGAAGGTGATGGGTATTGGTTCAGCTGGCAACGATGATGTATCTATAACTAAAGTGCTATTTGTTGATAATCTCAAACATAGCTTTCTTAGTATAAGTCAATTATATGATTTTGATTTTAGAGTCATTTTTCAGTCTCTTGTATGTATAGTAATAGAAATCAAAACCAACAAGGTAGCTTTCATAGGCCATCGCCAAGGAAACATCTATGTTGTGGACTTAAATAATGCATCTCATGAAAATATTTGTTTATATGCATCAAAAGAAGAAGATTCATTTTTATGACATAGAAGATTAGGTCATGCTAATATGGATATAATCTGAAAGCTTTCCAAAAATGATTTGGTAAATGGTTTACCCAAGATGACTTTTGAAAAGGAAAATATTTGTGATGCTTGTGCAAAGGGCAAACATTCTAGAAATTCATTTAAACTTAAAAATATTGTTTCAACTTCTAGACCACTTCAATTATTGCATATTAATCTTTTTAGTCCTACTAGAACTGCTAGCCTTGGTGAAAAATATTATTGCCTTGTTGTAGTTGATAACTACTCTAGATATACTTGGGTGTTATTTCTTGCTCATAAGCATGATGCATATCATTTATTCACACCTCTTTTAAAATCTTTGCAAAATAAAAAGATTATGTTATTTCTAGTGTTAAGAGTGATCATGGAAAAAAAATTGAAAATTCAGATTTTGAAATATATTTTAAAGAGCATGGCATAACACATAATTTTTCGTCACCTAGAACTCCTCAATAAAATGGTGTTGTTGAAAGGAAGAATAGGTTGGTAATTGAAATGAAAAGAATTATGCTTTGTAAATATGTTTTGCCTAAATATTTTAGGGTTAAGGCAGTTAATACATCTTACTACATTTTAAATAGAGGAATGATTAGGCCAATTCTTAAAAAGACTCCATATGAGTTATGGAAAGGAAGAAAGCCTAATATTATATATTTTCACTCAGTTGGTTGCAAATGTTTTGTTTTAAATAATGAAAAAGATAATCTTATCAAATTTGATACTAAATCAGATGAAGCAATCTTTCTTGGTTATTTTTTAAGTTCAAAAGTTTATCGGATTTTCAACAAAATGACTCTTTTAGTTGAAGAATCCATTCATGTTATGTTTGATAAAATTCCTTCTAAGATTGTTGCTTAGAATGAACATGACAAAGCTATTAAAGATATGATGGGAGATTTAACCTTGAAAGAGCAAAAGGATCAAATCACAAATGCTAGTAAAGATAATAATGAAGTTGAGGAATCAATTCAATCTACTCATCAACATTAAGAACCACATCATCCAAGGGTAAGGAATGAGGTCAAAGATGCACAAATCATGGTGATCTAAATTAAAGTGTGAGAATAAGATCAAAAGTCCACAACACTTGTGATTATGTCACCTTTCTCTCACAAGTGGAGCCAAAGAACATCAAGGATGCTCTTGAAGATAATCAATGGATCATGGCTATGTAAGAAGAACCGAATCAATTTGAGAGAAGAGAAGAAAATTGTGGATATTGGTCATCTGGTGATTGGTACAAAATGGGTCTTTCACAACAAAATGGATGAAGCCAAAATTGTAGTAAGAAACAAAGATATATTAGTTGCTCAAGGATATTCACAGGAAGAAGGTATTAATTTCGACGAAACTTATGCTCCGGTAGCTATATTACAAGAATTTAGAATGCTACTTGCTTATGCATACTACAAAAATTTAAATTATTTTAAATGGATGTTAAGAGTGTATTTCTAAATGGTTTTATACAAGAAGAGGTATGTGTAGAACAACCTTCTGATTTTGAAAATGAAAAATTTTCAAACCATATTTTTAAACTATCTAAAGCTTTATATGGTTTAAAACAAGCTCCAAGAGCTTGGTATGAAAGGTTGAGTAGCTTTCTCCTTGAAAATGATTTTCTAAGGGAAAAGTTGATACAACACTCTTTATTAAGCATGACAAGCAAGCCATTTTAATTGTTTAAATATATGTTGATGACATTATATTTAGTGCTACTAATAAAATTCTTTGCAAGAACTTTTTCAAGTCTATGCAAGGCTAATTTGAAATAAGCATGATGGGAGAACTAAATTTCTTCTTGGGATTGCAAATAAAGCAACTAGAGCGTGAAACCTTGATCAATCAATCCAAGTACCTAAAGAGTTGCTTAAAAAATTTAGGATGGACAACATAAAACCTTAAACTACACCCATGAGTATATCAATAATGTTGGAAATTGATGAGAAAGGTAAAAGTGTTGATTCCAAACTTTATAGAAGCATAATAGGATATTTGCTTTATTTGACTGCATCTAGACCCGATATATTGTTTAGTATTTATATGTGTGCATATTTTCAATCTAATCCAAAAGAATCGCACATCATTGGAGTGAAAAGGATCATGAGATATATTGTGGATATACCTAACTTAGGTTTGTGGTATCCTAAAGGATATTCATTTGATCTATATGGCTATTCCGATGCCAATTATAGAGGATGTAGAATAGATAAAAAAAAGTACTAGTGACACTTGTCAATTTTTAGGAAATATGAAGCAAAATTCAGTTGCATTATCAACCGCGAAAATGGAGTATGTAGCAGCCGCTAGTTGTTGCACTCAACTTCTATGGATGAGAACATAACTTGAGGATTTTGGACATTTATTTAATTGAATTCCTATTAAATGTGATAATACTAATGCCATAAATCTTTATAAAAATCCAATACATCATTCATGTACGAAGCATATAGATATTAGACATCATTTTCTTCATAATCATGTAAGCAAAGGGCACATTGATTTTGAATATGTTGATACTAAAAAGAAATTGGTCGATATCTTCACTAAACCATTGGACAATGAGGTTTTCTACTTTACAATAAGGAAATTAGGTATGAATGATACCTCTCAGGTATGAGCCTTCCTTAACTTTGATTAAATTGAAAAATATGATTTAGCATGATTATCTTTGATGAAAATACATGGTTTGTAATTGTTTGTACAATATTTGTACTTAATTGTGAAAATTGAGACCAAGGTGATAGAATTTTATGAATTCATATCACTTTAAGTTCAATTTATAGTAATTTATTACCAAATATATGAAATATGAGCATATGCATGATTTACATAAGTCCAAAGCTCAAATTCCTATCTTTATTTCTCAAATTCTTTCAAAACCATTTTTCACGCTCGTGAAAACTAATTTTTCAACATTTCTGGAAGTAACCTTTTTCATGGCCATGAAAAATCTTTCACACCCATGAAGACGCGGGATTCTAAATTATCGGAACATGACAAAACCTAACTTTTTCAAAATCTTTTAAAAGGCTTTCTTCTCCATCGACTTCTTTCTCAACTTTTCATCCTTCACAAACTGTTTCACCCCCGTTAAACACATTTCTTCCATAAATCTTCCTCCATTTCTTCAATTTTGCAAACCTAAGCCCTAGAATCATGCCCAAGATAAAGAATCTCAATGTTGGTAGAAGAAGACAAGGTCCAAACGTGGGAGAAGCATCTCCACCACATCAAGACCTGGTAAAGCTGTCTTATGGTCTTTCATTCTCATTTCCTCACCATCAAGACAAATTCCTTATTTTAAGAGACAAAGGTAATCGCGTTAGTGGTCACCCTATTAGTTTTGTTGATTTGAGAATGATTAACATATATGACATTGTATCTAAATATTTCATTGATTTCTTTGGGAGTATTTACTTTGCACAATATGAGTGTGGCCTTTATCTTGAATTGGTGTATGAGTTTTTTCATAACTCTAGCTATTAATGCAACAGGTAAAATGACTTTTTATTTCAGTAATGTGAGAAGAAGACTCAGTTCAAACAAAATTGGTCAATTTTTTTAGCTTAGAACTAATGGTTATTGTAGGATACCCGAGAGATGGGAGCCCTCTCCATTTTAGGAAAAGTTGACTGGTATTGCCAATTTTGATGTCAATCTTGCTAAGGTTTCTAAAATTCGTGACCCAACCCTTCGAGTTTTTCATAAGTTTCTCACCTATTTTGTTTTTGTTAAGGGTAATAGTAATGAAATTGTGAGTCAAAAAGAATTGTTTTCTATTTATTTCTTGAAACACAATGAGAAATTTGATGTGGCTCGATTGTTTGTTAATGCATTCAAGGATATAGGTGCAAAACTGAAAGGAAAACTGCTTCTTGGGATGTATGTTGGAGACTTGCAGAGCATTTCGATGTAACTCATGAACTTGAGTATAGAGTGCAAATTACCCTAAGGATTATCTTGACATGTCCACCTTTCACAATATGAGGATCGCTAAAAAGGTGCAGAATAATTGGGTTTTGGTTTATGATGAAGAAGGCTCTGAAAGTGGGAGTGACTCGAATGATAATATATTTGATGATATCTTTGAGGTTAATTCGAGGAAAAGACAAAGAGATGCTCCTTCTACTTTTTTTTCCTTCTAGCTCTCAACCTCCATCCTCATCTCGCTCATTTGAAGAGCAAGTGTTAAAGCACCTAGCTAGGCTTAACACTCATTTTGACAACTTGGAGACTTTAGTCAAAACGTGTTTGGATGTAGTCGAAGCTAATCAAGAATAGTTAAAGATGTCAGTGGTTGACCTTCGTACGAACTTTTCTTTAGATTCTACCACACTTGTTGATCCACCTCCTCCATCTTCTTAGACTTTTCTCCTATTCCTTTTGAGCTTACCTTGTGTATTTCATGGTTCTCATGTTTTATTTTGGCACATGTTAATATTTTGGTATATTTATTTTGTTTAGCACATTTTGGTGCTTTATGTTTTTGTTGTAGTGGCAAACGATTGATCCTAACATTTGTTTATTTGACTACTTCTGATGAAATGCAAATATGTTTCTCATTTAAACTATATGTGTTCTCTTTGGAATGTATGTTCTCTTTTAGATTTTTGACAAAAATGAGGAGAATATATTAATACATTGAGGATACATTGAGGGGGAGCTTTGGTTGAATGTCTTTATTGAATAAATTTATGAATGTTTATAAGCTTGAATTGGTGTAATTCAGTTTGTAATGACTGGTTTGTAGCTTGAATTTGTTAAAATGCAAAGCTTGGCTTTAGGAGGAGCTTTAATGCTTTTTAGGATTTGTCATCATAAAAAAGAGGGAGATTGTTGACCCTATGATGATGTCTAAAGAATGCCTAAGTGTTATAATATGCATATAATGTTGTTAATTTAATTCTTGAAGTATCTAACTTGGCTTGTGTTTAAGTTTGCTTGAAATCAGAGCTGTACACCCATGACAAATCTTCACGACCTTAAAAGAACTTCAGCCAAAACACAAATTCAAACAAAAACTTCTTTCAAGCCTTTGAACAATGATCATGCCCGTGAAACCGAGTATGCTTAGAGACACAAAGAGATTTTTAACAGCCATGAAGATTTCTTAATGACCGTGAGGACCTATCCTTCACAACCGTGAACAGTGGTTAGGCTGTTAACATCAGTAGACTATGAAAACATTTATAGCCGTTGGAGGAAATTTTTGAAGCAAATATTGCATTAAATGCAATCAAAACGGTCTTATTTTCACTTTACACTTTAAAGGCTATAAATACTTGAAGATTTGAAGATAAAATAACTTTTGAAAAGTCATTTGAAGTGCAAACTCTCTAACTTTTATTCATACTCTATTTATGTGTTAAACTTTATCACTTTGTGCTTAATCTCATATTTTAAGTGTTCTTTCTTGTAAAATCTATTTATACTTCATCTATAATTTTTCAAATAGCTTATATTAAGTTGTGAGATACTAAAATCTTTTCATTCTCTTATATTGAGGGTATTATGAGTGTTGACTCATTGTAAAAGGGCGAAATCCCTTGTAAATCTATTGTAATTGGTTTAGATGGTGCACCAAGTTTTAGTGGAACCTCAATATTGGGTTGATATTGAGAGAAGTGGATGTAGGAGAGGCGATTGTGCTTCACCACTATAATTGGTTGAGCTTCTCTTAAATTCTATCTCTTTCCATTTGAAATTACTATATATTAAATATAGGTTGTATACTAGCATTAGAAATTTTAAGCTCCGATCCCCCCCCCCAAGAGTATTGCCATATAGTTTTAACAAGTCCTTTATTTGTAAATTTAATGGCCTTAGCAAATTTAGCATTGAAATGCTTTTGGCCAACAAACTTTTTTCAAATAGGCAAAGGATCCTAATTCTCAGGAATGCCAGAGCAACCTTCCATTTTTAAATGAAATATGGTAGCAAAGTCCTCAATAGAGAGATACTTAGAAAATTTAGTATTGAAATTCTTCTGGCCAGCAAACTTTTTTCCAAATGGGTGAGGGATCCCAATTCTCAGGAATGTCAGAGTAATCTTCCATTTTTAAATGAAATATGGTAGTAGAGTCCTTAATAGAGAGATTTCTATCTACCTTTTTAATTTAAAAGAAATAGGTCCAACCTTTAGTATTGTGAAAAATCCATACACTTTATGGGCAAAGATATCTTCAAATATTTCAAAAAAATATGTGATCCCAAAAAAGTCTATACTTAGTGACAATCTCGTCTAGCCCTACGTCTTTTAAATCACTGAAAGAAAAGGGACGACTATCTATCGATCTTCACTTTCTCATTTTACCCATATCTACTCCTTTTCCCTTGTGCTTTACCTTTCCTTATAGGCCAGATGCTTAGTTTTAGGCATGATAAATATTAAAAGATTTAGACTTCATAGTTTTATTTCTTTAAAAACCATGAAACTAGCATGTTCCTAAAAATTGACAAGTGTCACTAGTATTGTTTTTATCAATTTTATGTCCTCCACAATCAATATCGGAATAGTTCAAAAATAAAATGAAAATCCCTTGGGATACCATAAACCTAAATTTGGAGTATTTACAAGGTACCTTATGATTCTTTTTGACTTCGATGATGTATGATTCTATTGGATTGGATTAAGAATGTGCATATATGCATACACTAAATAAAATGTCCAAACTAAATGCGGTTAAATAAAGCAATGATCTTATCATACTCCTATAGAGCTTGAAAACAACAGATTTACCTTCCTTATCAACTTTCGATTTCATTGAAGTGCTCATAAGAGTGGATATAGGCTTTGTGTTCTCCATACCAAATCTTTTGAGAAGTTCCTTAGTGTATTTGGATTGGTTGGTCAAAGTACCATGCTCAAATTTTTTGATTTATAGTCCCAAGAAAAAGTTCAACTCCCAATCATACGCATCTCAAATTCACTTTGCATAGAGTTAGAGAAATCCTTGCAAAGCAATTCATTAGTCGCACTAAATATCATCCATCAACATAAATTTGCACAATTAGAATGCCATTCGTCACATGCTTAATAAAGAGATTTGTGCCAAACTTTCTTTTAGAAAAATTATTTTCAAGTAGAAAGTTGTTCAATTTCCCATCTCTTGAAACTTGTTTAACACCATATAAAGCTTTTGTGGGTTTTTAAAGACATAGATTGAACATTTTGCATTTCAAAATCAGGAGATTGTTCACCATATATATCTTTTTGAATAAACGTATTCAAAAATGCATTTTTGTACTTTAAAATTTTTCTAGCATGCATAAGCTAATAGCATTATAATTAATTTTAATATAGATATGAGGACATAAATTTCATCATAGTCAATACTTTCCTCTTATAAGTAAGTACACTTAGCAATTAACCTTGTTTTATTTCTTACCACAATTTCGGAATCATCAAGCTTGTTGCGAAATACCTACTTTGTGCCCATGACTGGATGATTTTATGGTTTTGATACCATTGTCCACTCAAATTGATTGAGCTCTTCATGCATAGCTGTAATCCAATGATCATCTACTATAGAAATACCGTAACAACATTTTTTGTATTTTATAAAGGACAAAGTTAGTGTAATATTTGTCAATTTTTGTTGTATTTTTATTATATTGTATGTTTGGAGAATTAATTAATTTCAAATATGAATGTTTGAGAATTCCAGAATTTCTGATTTTTTAGTTGCAGGAGATTGTAATGGTTAATTGCATGTTCTTAGAGAAATAATTTGGTAAAGTGTAAAACATGAAAGTTATGATTTTATGTCTTAACTGAAATTCTGCAAAATGCCTTGGTAGAATTCTGTGTATGTGAGGAGTTATGCCTCATTGAGTAGGATTGGTTTGGGTTAATGTGTTTGCTAGAAATCTGAGTCTGTTTGAATTTTCTAGGAATGACTGAGATAAATTAAGCCAAAGGTGTAAACATGAAAAATGTTTCTTTGTATGTTGTGATGTTGGCTGTAAAATTTTAGGATTTTTGGATAAGTATATCTTAGTGGAGAGTGGATTTTCTTAGGTTTGTTCTAATGGATTTTGGGGCAGTAAGTCTGGGTGACATTTAGAGAGTCACCGGGGGTTGTGTAGTTGTTCTTGTGATTTGAATATTGAGCCTCTATATGTCTATTTTAAGTGGCAAAAAGAATCAGGAAGTTTGGATATTTGTAGCTCATTTGCGAGCTGGTTAAGTGTAAGTTGTCCAGGGAAGGTTTCAACTTAGCAGAGTCTTGGTATGGCAAGCCGACAAAATGCGAAGTGGCATTTTGCGAGCTGGCAATGTGAAGTGGCAAAGTGAGATTGATGAAGTGGCAATTGGCGAAGAAGTATATGCGAGGTAGCATGTGCGAGGAGGAAAGGCAAAGAGGAAAGGCGAAGAGGAGGAAAGGCTAGGTGGCATTATGCGAAGAGGGAATGCGCGAAGAGGCAATTCGCGAGCAGGATTTAGCGAAGAGGGAGATAGGCAAAGTGAATTGACGAAGAGGTGAAGAGGCATTGCCGAGGTGGCATCTGCGAGGAAGAATTCGTGAAGAAGAACTCGCGAGGAGAGTTTGGCGATGCAGCATATGTGAGGTGACATATGCGAGCTGGAATAGCGAAGTGGCATTGTCGTACCGATTTGGCGAGCTGGGAAGTGCGAAATGGGAATGGCGAGCTGGCATATGCGAGGTAGCTTTGCAGAGGCAGATTGGTGAGCTGGCAAGCGTGTTTCTGGGGCAGTGATCTATTTGACCCCAGCAACCTAGTAGCGTTTTCACGATTTTTCCTTCCTTCTTTCTTCGTTAAAATTCAGTCTTTTCTCAGATTAGTTCCATTTTATTTTCTAAGGTATTAATACTCAAATTAATGCATTAGACTTCTAGATTATTCTATATTAAGGCAGAAATCATCAGATTTGAGCAAGAAATCTCAGGAATTTCAGTGTTGAGGAAAATAAGGTAAATT